>JANUYF010000005.1:52552500-52722500 GCA_026167975.1 Phrynosoma blainvillii | reverse complement strand
TGTGGTTCATGCTATAATTGCTAGGCAACCAAACCAGGATAATAAACCATGTTGGCTTGTTGCCATAAACTGTACTTAATGCAAAAAAAAAGTATTCCAAATTTGGCTATTTTGTGTGATGAAAATGGAAGGGCGAGCTTGCATGTTCAACCATACAAGAGAAAGGGGGGCAGATTGCAGAAGCAAAACATACTGGAGGAATTGTATAATGGCTTAGTTTTATTAATTTCTTATCCAATTTTTTCCCCTCACCTGTTTCAACTAAATTCTGTATGGAATTACTTATCAGAAATAATAATAGTAATGGTAACCACATTTTATTCCTAAGCAATCTAAATCTCTTGCATTTTGAATTGGGCAGGTTTAAAGAGTTTTATAGGGGGTTATGTGGGGAGAGTGTTTTAAAGAAATTACCATGAACCTGAGTGTGTGGCACATTCACACAACCTGCTTCCTTGTAATTTAAACTATGGGGCTCTCTACACTGAAGAAAAAAATTCAGCTTCACCTCTCATTTCACCCCACATTCCTACTTGAAATAAACTGAACTCAGGTTGTACTGACCACCACATATTTCTCATGTCCAAACTCAAATCAGTACAAAGGGGATGCACTTTTTTTCTTCCCAACATGTCAAAATCTATCAACCAAGAGCCTTATTGTTTACCTGTCAATCTTGCCAGCTTATGCTCTCATTGCCTCCCCCATCCAATCCTCTTCCCCCCTTCATGTGATAATGACTAAGGGAGGGAAGTCTAAACGTCTCCCCCCACAGCCTGACTATCTGTTGATTTATTTTTAAATGTTTTTTTTAATGTTTCCTGGTGCATGCACATGCATACGTACAGAGAGAGAATGAAAGAGAGAGGATTGAAGCTGCTTGTCTCCTTCATTGCAATAGCTGGCAATGGAGCTTCATCTTGGCTGCTGCCACCCCTTCCCCAGTAGAGCCCCACTGGCAAAGTTGGTCCAAAGTCAAGCAATGGTGAGAGGGTAGTCTAGTCTACCCCCTCATTGTTGATCTCATGCATGCATAATCTCAACCAGAGTAAAGTGTTCCATTGCTGGCAATCGCAGCAAGGGAGATGGGCAGCTTTATTCTCCATGGTCTGTCAGAGCTAATGGAGTTAACAATACATTGGACTATGCCCTCCCTATTCCTGCTCCCCAGTGAATGAGCAAGGGAGTGCACATGCAGCCAAGTATCTCAACTCCTGCAACTACCCCTGCATATAAAAAAAAGTTTGCAAAATATTAAATATGCCTTCATTTTAGAAGCCTGTTAGCCTTCAGTTACTATACCCTAAACATTTTTTAAAAATGGCAACACACACCAAGTTCGCCTGACTAGTCCTGCCCTCCAATTAGCCCTCCTCCCCCAATTTCACCCTGACAAATGTGTGAATAATCTGGTTATTCCTAAAACTGCAGAGTGAAAACGAGTTTTTAAAATTCATATTAATGCCTAATGGAAGAATTTTCACTGTGAAACCGGGCGTACTTTGTGTGTACAGAACTGGAACATAGTGAGTATGGGGTTTTTTCACCTGTGTAGACAACTTCTGAGTATGTCCAAGAATGAACCACTGATAATTTTGCTAATTTCTGCTGCAACATATGTAGTAGGAATGTGCAGATCTCGCTCACAATAAAATCAACAATTTGTGGAAAAGAGAGTGAATCCCTTTCCCATGCATTATCTCTTTGCAACTTGCTGAAATATTATCAGCAAACATTGTGTCCACTATTTAAGTTTTCTGTTTGTGATCAAGTATTAGCAGTTAAATTTCTACATACGTAAAATAAATATCAACATAGACCATTACTAATCAGACCCTTCTACAAGTATTTCTCTCACTTTTAACAGAAGCAAGGAGATGCATATTTTCAAGCATATTTTGTAAAACCCAGTAACCCATTTTATGACCTATGTTATAAATTGTAATTTACCCTTCCTACCCTGATTTTATTAACAAAACTGGCAGGTGTTTCTTCTTGTTTTGATTTTTAACTACCTTTTTGTCCAGGATATTTTCTGTGAATAGTTTTAAATTGTATTATGATGATATTAGAAAGAACAGTTGGAAAGAGGAAAGAGAAAAAATACATGGTTTCTTTTTATTCATATATATATATATATATTAAAAACCCATTGTTCACCTTTTTGTCTTTTTTACATGCGAATGTAATTTGCACAAGAATGCCTATTATATTTTTGATTAGGGGCTTGTGCCTGTCACTACTCTACTGAAGTCAAGAAATTGCAAGAGAACCATAGTTGAGAGGAGGAAAATGAGAGGTAAAAGAGGATGAGATAAGAAAATAAGGTTAGTGGTAACACTTAAAAGAGTACTTTGTAGTACAGTAAATGTGACTAATATCTATCCCAGCTCCCAGATTAAGAGAGCAAAGACCTTAATATACACATTAGGGCATCTTGATTTTTTGTTTAGAAAGCATGTACCCCTATAATCATGTAAGTTGGATACATGATTTAGAAAGCATGTGCCCCACAAGCATGTAAATTGGATACCTTTGTGAAATTAGGTGATTTTAAACTGAAAAGGTGTTTGAAGAGTTCATATTGTACTTTTAGCTTCATCTGTAATTTAGCTATATCTGTAATTTTATCATTTTAAAAAAAAAGAATATTAACTTAGAATCTAATGAAGCATTCAATTTTGCTTATAGCCACCTGTCTATGCACCAGTATTAAAAGTGTACTTTGTATGCTTCCATGGCATTGGTAGCAACAAAGAAAAAGAGGGCCTTCCATACCACTTGTGACAATGTTTTCACATCAGAGGCAGGGTGCAGTAGCAGATTATAATGCCAAGACAGCGTGACTGGTTAATGGATTAAATATGATATTTCAGGAAACAAAAACATCAATTTCTTCATCCCTCAGTATCTGGGAAAAATAAAATCCTTATCTTTGAAGTTTGCTGCTTTTTCTGACAATTCATGTAAGTTTCTTTATATTAATTCCCATCTGTACCTGCTGACAGCTATGAATTTGTTATTTAAATGACAGCTTATCTCTAGCTTTATTCATTGATGGTTTGCTGGTACAGGATAAACACCGTCTCTGATAAATACAATGTCCAGAATTATCAGGTACAATGATTATGGCTGAGGCCAGCTGAAGGCTTGCAGTGTAATCCATACATACCTATCTAGGAGTAAGCCTTGCTGAACACAATTCTTATTCCTGAGAAAACATGCAGAGAATTGTGCAATCAGTGCAGTTTATCAAGGGGAGAAATAAAGGCGTTTTCTTTTAGTGATGCCCTGCCTGTGGTCAAATTAAGCATTCTAACATTATCTCATTCAAACATTCTAATAAATGACTAAATTAAACATTCTAATAACTGACTAAACATTCTGGCTAAATGAAGTTATTGTTTCATTGCTTTAAAAAATAAGTTTTAAAACATTATTAGGAATGCATCTAAATCTTCTGAAATGCAAAGCATTTGAGTAGGAATATGCTGTGTTAAAGCAATCCTTTGTGTGGCTGACCTTTGCACTTTTTTTTATGCAATCTTTGCAGTCTATGCTAAGAGACGTTAGCAGCAAAATTCTCACAGACTTCAACAGGTTTCCATGTTGCAGACTTTTTGTATAAGGCATAAACCTAAGAGGAAGTACAAAGCTGTTGTTCAATTGTTTGCATAAATACAACTATGGTAGTTCAAGAACTTGAACAAGTAGATAGATTTAACTGGTGGCATGAAAAAGTCAAACAATACCAACTACAGTGTGAAGTCAAAGGCTTTCACGGCTGGTGTCCATGGTTTTTTGTGGGGTTTTCAGGCTGTGCGGCTGTTCTAGATTTTATTCCTGACATTTCACCAGCATCTGTGGCTGGCATCTTCAGAGAATGCTGGCATGGAAGTGAGTGGGGTATATATATTTACTTTGTGATCTTTGGTTGAGAGAAGGTGATTTACATGTTAATCTGTGTGTTGTTCTATTGTTGAATGGCAAGGCCTCATGAGTGGGAGGATATGCAAGGAAGCATTGTGTCTATTGAATTAGTGATCTATTACCTGCTGGGAAAAACCCTGACCCTGGGTGGTTTTCATTTGCACATGCTGGGTCTTGACTTTGGTGTTTTTCAGGACTGGCAGCCAGACTTCGTTTAAGGGTTCTTTCCTGTTGAAATTGTCTAAGTGTTTCTGGATTTCAATGGTTTCCCTGTGCATTCTGACCAGATAGTTGTTGGCACAGTCCAAAAATTTCAGTGTTTTCAAATAGCATTTTCTGCCCTGGATAGTTTATAAGATGTACTGCTACTGCTGATTTTTCTGGTTGACCCAGCCTTCAGTTTCTCTCATGTTCCTTGATTCGTGTTTGAACACTGCGTTTGGTGGTCCCTATGTAGACTTGCCCACAGCTGCATAGTATGTGGTAAACTCCTGTGTCTGTGAGAGAGTCTCTCCTGTCCTTCACTGAGCTCAGTATTTGCTGGATTTTTATTTTTTTTGGTAGGTTTATATATCATTTGGAGGTTGTGTTTCCTCACCACTTTCCCTATTCTGTCTGTGACTCTTTGATGTATGGTAGAAATATCTTCCCTTTGGATGGTTGTTTGTCTTCATTTTTCTGGATCTGGCAGCCTGTTTTCTGTGTCAGCTACATGTTCTGAAAAGAGAAATACATCAAATGTGCATTCAGAAAAGAGCCCCCCACAATTGTTCCTGCCCAATCATGTTCCTTCTGGACTTTTCAGTCTCTGTCCTCCAATAGTTATCTCCCACGTGCCCCATAAAGCCACTCTGGAAGCCAAAGCATTCTCCAGATCAGTGTTCTGTTACAAAAAAGAAGTTGCCATCAATAGGGCAAATTGAATGCCCTTCATGAATATGTGGGAATACTGTGTGTTAATCCAAATATTCCCAATATCTCACTACATCTCACCATCTGGTTTAGTTACTTATTACTTAGAAGATTATATAGGATAATCAGAGAATGCTTACAGTTTTAACAGGTAGCACCAAAACACATTGAGAAATCAGGACACACTAAATATTAATAATAATTCTTGATATTTGTATAACATCTTCAAGTTGTCAGGGTTCGTTGCAGGGTTCCAGTTCACATTTAAGTAAATATGCATGGGGGATTGGAGGCTTATTTTCACCTCCTTCTGACCCCATGCAGGATTCATCACTGCCATTTTCAGGAATGAGACATCCCATTCTGGTTAGTTCTAGTTAGTTTCCATGGTGTTTTCCCTCTACAACACTACAACACAAAACTGTGCTCTTAGTGCCACTTACTGGGCAAAAACTGTATTTAGGAAGCTGACAAATTTGAAGGAGACTTGGGTTTTTGAGGGAATCCATTGGCCTAAGGACATTCAGCTTGTGAGCTTCACAATTTCCACTCCTGTTCTAATTATTAATTCTATAATGTATGATATAGGGAGGAGTGGTCAGCTTAATGCTTAATGAGTTCATGGCAGAGGTAAAATCTGAAATGGGCATTTCATAGCCACTGTAGTACACAAGCCCATATACCACACATTACGCTTACATACATCCAGAAGTATTGCTGTTGTTGAAACATTTATAGTAGCCCTAAGAATAAAGAAATTAGAAATTGGTATATGTTCCTATATTATAACCTAAATGTTAGAGTATTTGGGCTGTGTGTGCACATGCATTTGCACAAACTGTGTGCATGTTTAAAAGCATTTCACCCAAAATCTGTGCTAAGGGGCAGTTGCAATTTTCTTCACTCAACAAAGACACAAAAATGCCAGGCTTTAAAAATGAAAGTTCCCTGATTTGTGCTGGTCTTGCAACATTTTTGTATATTTGCAGTTGTAATCAGGAAAGAGCAAGTTGGAACAAACGCTGCAAATTTATGCAAATGAATGAAAAAAGAGATTGCGCAAAAATGGTTTCTAATATAAGGGAATAGATAATTTAGGCAAACAATAGCTCAAATTTAGATAATTGGAATACAGCAAAAACTAAAAATCTCATGTTTGACTTGTTTTTTAAAATCTTAGCTGGCCTTTAAACAGCAAAACTGGAATAAAGCTAATTATTAGCTTTTTGAAATATATTTCACATTTATTTTTTAAAAATTAATATATTTGTCATCTGTTTTTATGTCACTTGTTTCGTAATCTTCGATTCAGGTCTGATATACTAAATACACTATATAAAGATATTGGTAGCGCAATGTTTTGTATTCCCTGTTTTTCACATAGAGAGTTCTACCTGTGAGAATATAAATGAATAGCACAGAATTTTACACAAGACAGATCGGTCCTTTTAATACAACAATGTTAGAAGCAAACTTTACTGCTGGCTTATATATTTTTATATTTTTAAATGAATGTTTCTTTTTCATAGGACTTAAGTGCCTTTGCAGACTGCCAGAAATAGTGCAAATTGAGTCCATTTTAACTGCCCTGGCTCAGTGCTAGGGAATCATGGGAATTGTATTTTTTTCTGAGACATTGAGCCAGGGGTAGGCAACCTAAGGCCCGGGGGCCAGATGTGCTCCCCCCCCCAGGCCTTTGGAACCGCCCTAGGCCGGTCCTGCCGCCGCCCTCCGCCGCCCGCCATGATGATATTGATTATTGTTGTTATTACTTGTTCTTGGGGTTTTCTTGGCAAAATCTCCACAGGGGTTTTGCCATGGCTTTTCTGGGGCTGAGAGAGTGTGCATGCATATATATTTTTAATTTTTTAATTTTTAAAAAATATTTTTATTTATTAATTTATTTTATTTATTTATGGTGCTTCGCCCCCCCCCCCCAATTGTCTGAGGGACAGCAACCCAGCCCCCGGCTCAAAAAGGTTGCCTACCCCTGCATTGAGCCTTCTCTGTCAGAGAGCTCTGGTGCCACAATAAACTACAGTTCCCATGATTCCCTAGCACTGAGTCAGGGCAGTTAAAGTGGACTCAATTTGCACTATTTCTGGCAGTCTGCAAAGGCCCTTAGTACAATATAAAATGTTTTCTACCTTGTTGTTGTACATCTTTAAGAACAGCAGAGGAGGGGGCAGCAGGAAAAGAGCAGTCTTGGTGGGGATGAAGCAACAGAAGGAGCACAGACTCAGAACCCTGAGAGTCCATTGGGCTTTCCTTAGGCTAGAGGGTGAAAGGGGATTGATGGTGATTTTTGCTGCACGCCTCTTGCCCATCTGTTAAACAAGACTAGAAAAGCAGCCCCAAAACTCCAGTATGCAATGCACCTATATTTATTAAGTCCTGGTATCTAATCCATCTACTCCTGTGCTACTTTGTCCCTCTTTCTCAAAAGGTTGTGCAAAATAAAACAGTCAAGCTGGAGGCATTCCTACAACTATATAGTTGTTTTTCAGAAAGTTGCTCAGTTCTGAGTAAAACTGCATGGGTTTCTTGAAAATGTGCAGTTTTTTTGTTTGTTTTTTAATGTTGAGGTAGTTTCAATCCTTTGGGGGAGAAAAAAATCTGGAATGTTTTGGCACTACAGGAAGAAATACCAATACCTTTTCCTTGACATCTGTCAGGAATTGGGGAAAATAGAGAATTTCCATCTCTAACTTCAACTGTCATGGAAACATCATACAGAATATAAATCTGGGCTTTGTAGTGATACATTACAACTCTCTGACAGAGAATTTTAAATGCCTATTCCTAAACTGCAAATTCCAAGATTCCAAAGAAAGTTGTCATGCCACTTAAAGTGAAGTGTTGTGCTATAACTGTGCAGTACGAAAGATCCCTGATATAAAAGTGCAAGGTGCAAGCAAAATGCAGGATGGTATCCACTGGGGTTTGCTTCCAAGATCCCTCATATATACCATGGATGCTCAAGTCCTATTATATACAATGGCATGGTAAAATGGTGCTTCTTCTATAAAATGGCGAAATCAAGGTTTGCTTTTTGAAGTTTTAAAATTTTATATTTTCCAGCTGTGGATGGTTGAATTCATGAATGCCAAATCTGTGGATATGGAGGTGAGGTGTAGTTTACTTATATGATTAACATTTCTGTTTTAAAAAAAATTAGCTGTATTTGTTTCCACTTTTGTAAGACACCTTGAGTCCCTGACTGGAAAAAAGGTGGAATATAAATGTTTAAAAAAACAACAACAATAAAGTCTGATAAAGCACCCAGCTGCTTCCTACGTTTGGCTGTGAATTTAAACTAAATTAGAATTGTTCAGGAGAAGAGAAAGAGCATCCTTTTGCTCAGTGCCAATTGATCTTCCTCAGGGTGCTAGGCAGTCTGTGTGTTTTAAATAACAGAAGTGCAGTATCAGAGAGGGGTGATTTTCAAAGTCTCCCAAGTGTTAAGTGAGAGAATGGGAGCAACTGAGATTATCTGCTTACTGCAATTGCTTCTCTCTCTCTCTCTCTCTCTCTCTCTGTGTGTGTGTGTGTACTTTGAACAACAGAAGTTTCTGTAAATCCCACCCACCCACATGTGATGCAGATACAGCAGCCAGAGGAGAAAGCAATTTACCACATCTGAGCATTGCAATCTATCCTCCGTTCAGCTACCCTATGTACACACCGCAATTGGAAACAAAAGTAGAAACATGGGTTTTTTCACACTGCATAATTACAACACTATCATTCCACTTTAACGGCCATGACAACATCTTACAGAATCCTGGGGGGTTCTGTTTAGTTGGGGGTATTTAGAATTCTCTTTCAGAGAGTTCTAATTTCTCACCAGACTACAAGCCCCAGGATTCCATAGACTGTTGCCATAGCTGTTAAAGAGAAATCATAGCAGTATAATTGTGTAGTATGAAAGGACCAATAAAGAATAATGATTCTTACATAAATAAAAACACTGATCTCATCATACACTTTACACCTGAAGCTTATTGTCAGCAGTGGAAGAGCAATCCAATCTTGTAGCAATGGAGTAAATGTCACTTCACAGATAATCCTCTATCATAGAGTACAGGAACTGCCTCACCACACCATATCAAGGTCTGCAGAATGCCATCCGCTTTCAGGAGTTGCCAGCAGCTTGTGCTAGTTTATTAGTGCTGCTATCTACACTAACTGAATGAAATCCAATGGCTATTTAGCCAATCAGTTTTTTTTATTACTCAAGTATTCTTATCAGAGTAATATTGAATTAATGAAATTAATAGCAAAACAGTAGAAGTACCCTCCTAACAATAAATAAATTTAAAAGGGGTCACCCTGTAGTACTTCCAAAACTGTATATGCAGCCCCAAGCCTCCTTGCAGTTGTCCACTCGTAGTTGAAAGCTTAAAGCCAGTACTTTGAATTAAGCCCAGAAATGTACTAAGAGTTATTGGAGCTGATAAAGAACTGGTATATTATGATCGACTCATTAGTAATTACATCAAGTGGGAGCTGGCCCACAAAAGTGGAGGAGTAGCCCTTTGGCTGGCTGCTCAGCAATTAAGTTTATATGAGTATGGTTTTAAAAAAGCTAATAATCAACTTTGATTTATATAATAAATTCTAAGATGTGGAGCATTTATAGGACAATAGTGTTTGGAATTATAATAAGGCTAAACAAATTAGAAAATTAGAACAACTCCCCCCAAAAAGATTAGAAAAAAACTTCATTTAGAATACCTTTTTTAAATCTAGAATAAAGATGTCATCTGTATAGACATCTCTATGTACAGATGTTGCTCTAAACCAGGGAGGCAAAACTTTGATATAAAAAGGGAAAGCCAGATTTTTACAATATTGTTCATGACTATAAAAGTGTCTTTTTAAAAAAAAATAAAAAGTCTAGTTTAAAATTTTGTATTTTAATAAAAACAAACATGATAAAATACTTTTCAAAAGCATTGACATCTATCACACAACTTTTTGGTAGAGAAAAGAGCCATGGAGTAAATACCTTGTGTCCAAGAATAATCATGTAGTGCATTTCTTACTTGACTTAGAATAAGTTGGAATAGAAAAGAGATGTGTCTGTGCACTTATGTGAGGAATGAATGGAGCCCATGGTTGCATGTTTGTGAATTGATGCAAGTGGAGTATTGTTAATAGAACAAGAAATGAGTTTAGAATTAATCCAAAAGGGGAGGGGTATACTTGGGAAATGATCCATGGAAAGGGATAGTGGTCAGTGAGATGGGATATATTTTAGCAACAGATATATATGAAAGTTGAGATTTGATTTTGAGCAGTAATTGGCTTGCATTTATGTGGAAAGAATAGCCTATTGGAGAAAATGTCTTCTGTATTGTCCTCTGTCTTGTAAAAAGCCAGGCCTATCTGTTTGCCTTTCTGGGAAATGGGTATTTTGTTACTGGCCTTACCCACCATGACAGCCATTTTGTTAATTGACAAACCCCGCAGTGACGGCTATTCAAAAAACACTGCTTTGCAAATGTTTTTAAAAAAATAACAAAAAATGAAACTTAGGGCCTCGGCAGACGGCTTATTGAGCCGTCTCTGAGGCAAGGAAAAGGAGGGGCAGCTGCACGTGCGGCGCCCCTTCCTCTTCCTGAGGTCGTCCTCGGAGCCGCCGGCCCTCCGCACGTCCGGCGCTCCGGGGACAACCTCCCGCCGCAGCGACCACACGCGCTGCGGCAGAAAAGTCAGTGAAAGTGTGCCCGACGCTTTTAGGGCGCACTTTCACTGACTTCTGAAAGGAGCGCTATTTTTGCACTCCTTTCAGAGGCGCCGACGGTGTGCCGCGGTGCAACTGCTCCAGTCCCGCGGTGCACCGTTGCAGGGCGTCTTGGACGCCCTCGTCTGCTTCCCCCCTTAGTTCTCCAAAAGATACACCAGTACTATGTGTTTTTAATATGCCTAATAATGTATGCTCCTATTGAAGAAGAGTACCATGGATTTAATACATTATTTGTGCTTGTGTACCATCTAATGTCCAGGTTTGAGTGTTTCTGAGTATTTTCCTGAAAATACTTATAACTACTGACTTGACACTTTCCGTGGCACATAGTGATTTTAGCAAAAGATAACACAGAGGCTTTGCTGCTTTTTTTGAGGAAAACAGTGCTGGACTAGTAGAAAATACATGCTTGGACTCCCTTCTGTCTGCCCAAACACATGCCTGCTATGTGTTTTAAGACATTTTCTTCCTGAAGCCTAAATCAAAAATCTGTTCTGGAAAATGGAAATGCCCACTTCCAACAAAGTGGCTGCATCAGTGTTGACTTCTTCAAAAGAAGAGTAGGTTAGCTAGGCCAGTTCTAGGGAGAATGGCAATTGGTGTGCTTAGGTTAGGAACTCTGCTGGGTGGAAAAAGATTACTGCAGATTTCCCTGGAGAGTGGTACAAGTAACTGTCCCTGGAAAGACCCCCCCCCCCAATTTGTTGGGAGAAGCCTCTTGTTGCACCCACCATTTTGGGAGGCTATTGCCACAATTGGAGGAAGCCACAGGAAGTCCCAGCCAATCCGGGGGATCTTGCGAGATCCCCCAGCAGCCCTCATAATCTTGCGAGATTGCATAATCTCATGATTTGGGACAAGATGTGGGGCCTATATAAGGCCCTTTCCACATGGCTGCAGCCATTGCAAGCCGGGCAGCTGAGAGACCCAGCCCACCCACCCTCAGCTTAGTCTTTTTTCATTACCGTACCCTCAGGCTTTCACTGGTCAAGTTCAGGGGCCACGAGGGAATTTTCCCAGTGCTATTGGAGCATGTGGGCGGTTTTTGCCCTCCCTGGGGGATTTTTGGTATTAGAGTTGGATGGTGTTAGTTTGACATTCTACATGTATTCCTTGTATAGTCTGTACATGTGTAGTTTTCTTACTATGTATAACCTTTAGCTTTCCGTGTTATCAATGCCTGCTACTTTTGTCACAACTGGGAAGGGGTCATCATGACACATACCTTCAATGGTCATGCATTCTGATAAAATAGCTCATTAATCAATGTATTATGATTTATTATGACAGGGCCCTCAATATCTGAGGACAGATGATTGATTTATGGTGACAGCTGGTGATTTATGGCCTTATTAACCAATATAATTATTTGTAGGTATTGACATATGATTGATTTATGGCATGATTTAAGGTTTGATTTACAGCATGATTTATGATATGGGGGTGTACACATGTGTCAAAAGGATAACAGACAATATGATTGACTTACGGGTGTCAAACTGTGATTTATGACCCCTGTACAGATACAATAAAGTTGTGGCCATTTATTACCCACTAAAGGCGAATGGACTCCTTTGTGCCGGCACAAATGCCTTCATGGAAACAAGTCTGAGGAGATATAAACTTGCTACTTAGACTGAATGTAGCAGTGTCTGCCCAGAAGGCCAGTCCTTCTGCATTCTGCACAAAATGCATTGTTTTGTGTGTGAACAAAACAGAACATAAAGTCTCTTTTTGTACAAATGATTTTTTTCAGAAAAGTCTCAAATTGTGAAAAATAAACCATGTTTATAGTGGGCTCTTCTTATTCATGGGCTTGCCATCTGCAGATCTGAGCTTCTGCGGATGGCAAGCCCTATTGTTTTTTATGGAGGCACATGCATATCATGCCACCTTAGGTCCCACACTTTTTGTTATCTGTGGGGGGATGGGGTCTGGAGCAGATCCCCCATGGATACAAAGGTATGAGTGTAATCTCACCATTAAGGAGAAAATTTGAAATTATTAGTTCTTTCATACAAGAACAAAATAAGCAAAGATTTACATCCCTTGTATAAACACTATAAAAATTAATGGTGTTACCACAAGTTGACAGGTGACTTGAAAGCACAGACACACACATATGGTTCTCAGCTATTCCTGTGTATATCCACTCTGATATATGTTGCACTGAATACAGTAGGACTTAACTCCGAGGTAAGCATGTTTAGGATTGGAAACTGTGGATTCTAGGCTATATACTTTTAAGGAATTTTTCAAAATATTTCTGGGGAGGGGAGGAATTGCAAATGGACACTATTTAAAAATACAGTTAAATACTCAACAAAATGTGTTTGTATCAATTTTAACTGGCATATATTATTTCATTCTGTTTTCAAGAAGCCTCTAGCAATAGAGATTGCCTTAAGAACTTTGCAATTTGTAAAGGGGTTAATATGTTCGATTAGGAGAAAATCAAGACAAACATTTTTATTGCTGCACAAGAGGGGGGTGGTTCTGATTAAATTACCTTATTATTTGAATGGAATAGAAGATAAGTGCATCATTTCTTGCCCTCAACTTTAATGCCTTTAATCAAATAATGACCTTCTGGAAATAGTTAATTTTAAGCATTTGGAAAGATCAATACCACTTTGCCACCAAAAAATGGTCCAGATGATGTGAAATTTGATGTATTTAAAGTACCCTTTTACCCTTTTAACCTAGTAAATAATTTAAAATGCTTTCAGTAATCTTTTGCCACCAATATGTATCTAATTGTTGAAAGTATTATGACTTCCCTCCACTACAACCTTCTTGTACTACAAAGAGCCTGCAGGTTGAAATCTAAAGTAGTGCACAGTATAAGTTTCCCAAGGTACATATATTTCACTTTCCATATATGTTAGTGCACTAATCCTAAAGACACACAAATAAATTATGATGTTTTTGTTTTAGTAGGATTGTCTACCTTTCCCATTTTAGCCTTGTTGTGTTAAAGGTGAAGAGTGAGATGGCTTCGCTTGTTTTAGACGTCCATTTTATCCAGTTTGTAAAACACTGGTATGAAATTATATTTGAGTGCCTTCAGTTTTATAAATGGGAAAAATTACCCTCTATTAGCATGTTTGTGGGCAGATTAAAAACTGTCTTCATTAGCATAAGGAACACTTACTGATTCTTTATAAAACTCGAAAATTATTTGCTGAATGATAAATTGCTAGCTTTACAGTTAGTTGTTGTTGACAATGAGCTCATTCAAAATGCGTATTGCAGTTTAGTCTACAAGACTGAATTCTTTTTTTACTTAGAACTACTGTTTAATGGATTATGTACTTAAACCCTGTTCATACTGCATATGAAATGTAATTCATGCTTTTCACTAAAACGTTTGTATCAAATAGCCTTCTTATTTAGACTGTTTCTTTTAATGCTGTGTATTTGTATGATACACACTACCCCAGAGATTGTAACAAAATACTCCTGAATCTAATTTGGGAAAGGGAAAAGCCCTCCAAATGTTAAGATTGAGAATTATGAATTAGTATTTAGCTCTTGCTTTGAGAAATGTTAATTCATGGGGGGGGGGGTTTAAGAGCGTTAAAAATAGGACTGCAAACCAAAGGAAATAAATATTCCCCTTTTGTTGTACTTTTTAGTGACTAATTCCACCAGAATATGGTGAGGATGCAAATTGAAATGATTGTTAGATTTATAGACATATTTCCTACCCAGAATTTAGATATCTTTTGCTTAAAATAGAGTAAAACTTCTTTCCTTTTAATTAAGTTCTGTTTATTACATTGCAATAAAAATCCTAAAGAAAATCTCTGTTCAGTTTCATTTGACCTGCACCATGTATTCCTACTCATTTGACAAATTACATTTTTAGAAGACAAACAGAAACTAGGTAGTGCTTTTGGAAACCACTGGGTTGGTTCTTAAGTCACTTACTTAAGCTTTTTCAAGCCTACATTTTAAAAGTATTGTAGAGCAAAACAATGCAAAAATGGTGCACAAATTTCACTTTAAAAATGGTCATGCAATTGATTTATAATATTCAAAGCATTAGATTTTTATATCCTACAAATATTTTGGCAGATGCTTTTCTTTCACTTCAAAGAATTATCTTCTGTCTATTAATAAAATTCCTAAGAGAAAACTTACTTAACTCCCCTTTTTCATCATTTTCTTGCTTACTGTAGCAAGACTTTTGCATATGTCATTTAGCTACTGTAAAGTACATGGTGGTATTTCCTTTGTGGCAGATGGGTTTAAAATCTTGACTTCTCAATAAATGTAGGTTTACAATACATAACTTTACAGGATTTGTGTTGTATATAACAGGTTTGAACATATTATCTCAGAATTCATGCATGGCATTTTCAACTTATCTCAGGGCCCACGCCAGTATCTTAAGTAATAAGGAGAGAATGTAGTGATTGATAGCAGCTAAAGGCATGATTTTGAATAGAAACAAAGGGTTTAGAACAGAAGGTGTCAAATTAAACTTTGTCAGTTTGAAAAGTAGTAACATCCTGAAAGTTTATCTGCATATTTAGATGTTACTAATGTTTATATTTTGCCATTGCTTTGTTCCTTCTTTATATGCAGTGCAATGCTGTCTGGTAAAGCTGTTGCACAGGCATATAGGTTATTCCTACTATCTTTTTTAGATTATACTCTTCTCCAAATATATAATAGGCTTAAAGTGGACTTCCACACATGCTGTTGTAAAATGTATAACATTTGTGATACCTTTTAATGAAGTATCCTGCACTTCAGAAATGGTTGTGTCTTCTTTGATGCAGAAAAAGAGAAGACATGTTTCAGTTTGTGTGTTTGGTTAGACAAGTCATGTGCAATATATTTTCCTTTGTGTAACTCATAGATTTCAGCACTGGTTTTATTGAAATGAACATGTATGCAATAATAAAATTGAAGCACACCAATTTTTTCACAGTGTTAAAAATTGTAGTTTATTAAAAAAAAATCCTGCATTCAAACCAATTGGTTATTATGTTGAATAGACACATTTTGGCTTGGGAATTCTATGAAAGAATATCATTTTCCCTTTTATAATCTTTTGAGTTAGGAATAAAGGTCGGGTGTATGAAATATGTAAATTAATATAACGTCCTATCAAAATAGTTTAGTTGTTTATAATCAAGTGATTAATTTTATTTTAAAATTAAAAATCTATCATGTTACAATGTATGTATGCAGGCAGTGTGAATAATATTAAAGAAAATGTTAATGCTACTTTACAGTCTAGGCAGAAGAAGGGGACACCTAAAATAAAATATGAAACAAGAATTACATTTTAGAATTAGTTTTTTTAAAAAAAAAATTAAAACCCTCTGATTGCAATATTTAAAAATTACCCTTGAAAAGCCAACTGAGTAGTATTTAGTCTTGCAATTCATCATGGCATGGTATGTGTCGGGGGGGGGGATTAGAAGTATTATTTCAGGGCCAGGGTTAATAGCAAACTACTGGAAATGTTTTATTAGTCATGGCTAATTAATAAAGATATGTCTACACTCAGAACACAGAAGTGACAAGAGCAAAATACTTGCTAAATGAGTTGAGGCTCTTCCTCTCCCCCACCCCACCCAAATTACTTGTTAAACTGCTTTCAGGCTGTGGGAGGTGCATGGACACCTTCTATATCTGATCCTAGTCAACACTCACCCCATGAGTCATGTTATTGCTCTGGCAGCCAAGTAACAAGCATGTTTCAGAGACAGGGAGTTAGATGTGGATACAGGCTATATATACAAATTACTACTTTAATTCTAACCTACAATAGGACTGAATATTTGACACCAGAAAAGGAGCATACTGCCTATAATACGTGTCTTTTGTCTTCACTGAAATGAAACTATTTAAAATGGCTCAGCAAACTATATTCATATTCCCCCTTGCATATGAATTTTTCAGCATCAGATATTTCACAGGGCTGAACAGTAATGTTATGCTATGCCTGGCAGGTATCCTCCTCTTCCATTAGAAACTCCTTGCCCTGACACAGATAGGGCTCTATCCAACAAAAAGGGCTCTAGCCCAGTATTCTTGAATATGCTAGGTTTCTGTATACTATTGGAATTGCATTAATATGTGCAAGAACTATTGTTGGCATCTGAAAAGTAAACTTCAGAAGCAAAGATTTTTTCAGCTGAACTTGACCTTTTTCTGAACCAGTCTACTTTCCCACCCACCCCCATCCCAACAACCTATGTTTTAAAAATCTAAAGATGAGACCTATAGAATCTGTCATAGGCCAGTTCTGGCACTCTTCTTTACTCATCTTCCCAGACAAACATTTTTAAGGACCATAGCACATAGACAGCAGGAAATGATTGGACTTGGTTCAGCCCCATAGGATTCAATAGGAATTTTATATATGCTTTAATTTAACTGAATCATGAAATATATTACAGTTTTTCCACAAAATAGCAAGATGATTTTATCAGAATGTTTGTCTAAAGCAATACTGTTATGATTTGCTTTTTGACAAATCAACAATATTTCAGTGCTATCTGGAGAAGGCAGATAAGACATAACAGAGAACTGTAATATCTTCTATTTAAGGACAACCCAACAGGTTAAAAAATAAAATTCAGCTGCTATAAAGATAGTGAGGGCTAGATGGTTTACTCATACCATGTGATACCTAGCTAGCACATTTTCACTGGCTGTATACACATTTACAAACTCTATTTAAACTGCAGATATTAACCTTTGAAGCTCTTTCAGCGCAGATTACATTTAGTGCCGCTTACATCCACATGAATAACACTTGGACCTTAAGATTAGCCTAAGAGGCCATGTTCTCAGTTTTCTTCTGATAAAGTTCGGGTTTATTATTTATATAAACATTTATATGAGGAGGCTTAGCAGTTAAGACACTGACTCTGACAATCGCAACTTCAGCAGGCTAAGACCCAAGCACCACATGACAGAGTGAGCTCCCGTCACTAGTTCCAGCTTCTACCAACCTAGCAGTTCAAAAACATGTAAAAATGGAAGTAAATAAATAGGTACCACTTTGGTGGGAAGGTAACAGTGTTCCATGTGCCTTGGTGTTTAGTCATGTTGGCCACATAACCACAGAGTCATGTCAATAACACTGGCTCCCTCAACTTAGTAATGGAGATGAGCACTTTCCCTACAGTCGGACACATCTAGACAATCACATCAAAGGGGAAACCTTTACTTTAGTTATATGCCATCCATCCTGTGGTTGAACAGAATCTTTTTAGTGGTGGTCCCTCATCTATTGGACCCCACTTTTTGGTTTAAATGCAGTTTCTGAAAATGTTCTATTATTTTATTTTAATTTTATGTTCTATTTTATATTTTATTTTAAAATGTGTTATTCTGTCAGCTTTTTCACTGATAATGTAATGTTCTGGTATTAATTTCTTATTCTGTAAACTGCAATAGGGACTTGACCTTAAAATATCAGAGCTGTTGTTATTTTAAAATAATAATTTCTATCCCCAGTCCTTAAACAAATGTTATGTATTCTTTAGTTAAAACATTAATAATTAAAACTAAAATGACATTGTCAATCCTGTCATTTTTTTTAAAAAAAATGTTTCTTTCCATGCATTTTAATGGAATAAAACTAATCACTGGTTTCCTTTGTCCTGTTTCTTTAAAACCAATACTAAAAAATTTCACGTAAAGCCAAAGATATCATTTAAGATGGCTTGTAAACCGTTGGGGGGGGGGGAATCTGTGCATCTATTTTAGAAGCAAATTAACATTTGCTACAGTTCTCCTGGGACAATATTTTGGCATACTTTCAAGGCTGCTTTTCCATAGAATGTCCCTGGGTTAGAGCAGGTGCTTTTATAGATAGTTTGCATGTGCTGTGGAGAATGTGGTCTTGTTTATATTATACTTACAATCACACATTTGCCTTTCAAGTTTCAGAAGTTCCTGAATTGAGTAAATTTATCAACAGGTTTTAGTTTGTCTGCAGAGCCACCTGAGCACATAGAAAGAAAAAGGAAACCCTGTTTAGTAATCTCTGTTCAAAGAGGCATTCTGAAATTTCTGTATTTATGATTTATGTGAGCTGGCTATATAGTCAGGATAGACATAAGAAATACTCTCTTATTCTAAATGAGGAAAAATGACACCAGGATTACTATTTAAAAAAAAAATAGAAATAACACTTGATATACATACTACCAATATGCTGTTTTATGTCCCCAGATGGATGTGGCCTTATGTAAAAGGAAATTAGTAGCAGAGACATAATAGAATAAGAAAAAATATGCTTGAAATATGTGATGTGCTGCTGGTTTGTATGTTTTCTGGTTGTTGTTTTTAGTTTATAACATCTGTAGGCACTGGGATGTTATTCTAAAGGTTGGCAGTTTGATAAAGCAACATAATGGTCTTTGGTATATTGATTTTTAAAGGAGTTCCCTAGATTGTTTTTATATGTAAAATGCCAAGGCAAAACAAAGGCTTAAGGTATGTCCTCATTTTACCCTATTTGTTTCCAAGGAAAGTGTTTTCTTAGCCATATTAAGGCAAGTCTAATGTTGTCTATTACATTTTCTTAAGGGGTGGCTCTGTGAACTCTTGCGATGGAAAGAAGATCCTTCACCTGAGAACAGAACCCTGTGGGAGAATCTGTCAATGATCCGGAGGTTCCTCAGTCTTCCTCAGCCTGAACGAGATGCCATTTATGAACAAGAAAGCAATGCAGTTCATCACCATGGTGACAGGCCTTCCCACATTATCCATGTTCCAACAGAACAGATTCAGGTTGGTTTACCTTGGCCTGATCATTATAGGAGTGAAAAGACAGCTGAAGTGTGTGTGTGGGGGGGGGGGGGGGGGAGGGAGAGACTTAACCTTCAAGGAAAGGAAGAAATAAGTGCTCCTATTTCTGCCACACTAAGAAATGCCTTGGTATTAATAAGAATATTGCAAAATTGAAACCTGGCATTATGCACTTTTAACTGAACACCCAACTTTTTGTGCAGTGCACCAGAATTAATTTTAGAGCTTCCCTATCAGTACCTCTTCATACTGGGTCACCAAAATTATTATATTTCATTGAACAGAAGACGGCTGGTGCTTACTAAATGCGGATCCTCACTGATATATGTGTGCCTGAAACATTTTTTGCTCTTTTAGTACCTCTTGGGGCCAGTAGTTAGGCTGTTGATGACAGTGATGCTTTAAAAATATCTGGTGTGCATGTATAATAATCCCTTCTGACTGTAATTTATAAATGTTTAGGATTTAGATATTTTAGGTGCCATAATTTTAAAATAAAAGTCCAGTCAATGCCCTATAAGAGTGGTTTGTTTAAGTGGGGGGAGGCTGAACCCCAAATTCCTCATTCCACTTACTGCCAGTTGAAAGTTGGGATGAGTCAATGTTTGTTTGTTTTTCCTTTAGAGCCCCTCTCCCACCACCCTTGGGAAAGGAGAGCATAGAGGCGCTTTCTTACCTGGCCTGCTGACCACTGGACCTTGGCTGGGTGCTGCTCCCCAGGTGAGCTGGCACAAGTTTAATATGTCAGGGAGAGACATGGAGGGGTTTCAGGACTAGATCCAACTGTGTCCTTCCATATAAATACGGAGGAAGGCCTGCTGTCTCTCAAAGAATGGAGCAGACTTAATCTTATTATGACCTACCCTGGTAACATATTCAAAGGATGGAATGCAGATTTTTTAAAATAATAATAATAATGGCCTTTTTCTTTCTTTTACAAGAACAAGTAGTCCTCCCATTCATAATATTATTTGTCTGAGAAATATTTATGTAGACAGAAACAATGTGAGTTAGTCAGCAGCCCAAAGCCCCCAAACTGTTTGTGACAAATAAAAATAAATTGTGCAATAGGATATTAGCTGCTTGAGATTCTGAAAGCCGAGGAACTTAGTGTTTAGTTTAGCCAAAGAAGATAGAGGTGTGTACTAACATGTACATGCTTGAAAAAGGCACACTTTAATGGATTCAACACTTCTGGGTATAAAGAAATGCTTATGTAGACACAGACATGGTAATAGGCCAGCTTGCCCTGTTGCTACACAGTGTTTTGTTTATCTTGTCAGTAACACTTGTAGCTGTAATTCTGAGCATATTTAGTAAAACGAAGTCCCACTGAAATCAGCAAGGCTTAGTCTGGGTGAGTTAGCACAGATAGGTTTGAGATGTGTGTGAGCAGTAGAACTATCAAAAGCTAACAAATCAAGAGTCTGTTTTCATGTATTCAGTATTAGACATGCCATATTCCCAGGTTTTGTGGCTGTAAAAAAGAAATACATGGTGTTTTCTGTTTGGTTGTTTTTGTTTATTGTTGATTTTTGAAGACTGTTTTGGTTGATTTTTGAAGACTGTTCATTTTAATACCACTATTCTATGTATAGATCTACAAGTTATCTTGCTTCATGCTAAATAGAAGTCTAGTAGAATTTTAAGTCCAAGCAATCCTTTTTCCTTTTCCTTTCTTCCTTTAATTACATGTTTATCATGCCCTTCCTCAAGGACTCGGTCAGAGTGGCTTCTTACCTTTATCTGCCCACCGCACAGTCAAAGCAATCCAATACATTTCATTTTATGGGGGGGCAGGTGCCTTGTCCCGGGAACCCCAAAGCAAATAGAGAAATAACTGATTAATTTAATTTTAATTCAAATGTGGGCTTATAGTAAGTTAGGAGACAAAACATTCTTGATCTTTTATTTCATAGTCTTATTGAGCCCCATTCTGTAGAGTATAATTCCTCCTTTTATGGAATATTTTGGACATTATTAGTGATAATCCTGTTTTTTTCCACTGCTATTTAATACAAATTTGGCAGTCAATAAATACTGTTATATATTATTGTTGAGGCTGGACTGTTCAATGAAATTTTGAAGAATGTGGATCAGTTCCCCAAATGGTCCCAGCTGAAGTAATGAGTGTAATTTCAAAAGGGAAATCCATTCATTTAGGTGCTTAGCAATATCAAGATATTAAGTTTTTATTGTCGTATTTCCACAAAATTCTGGATTTTTCATTTTGCCCCCATATATATAAATTACATATACATGATTTTTCAAAACCTAGTTGAGAATAGGTAAGTACAAGTTGGCCTTCAGCAAAAATGCTGCAGTGTTCCTGTTAATTATTTCTGCTAGTCAGCAATACCTTTCTCCACAATGCTCCATTCCTCAGTTTTGTTCTGTGATTTCTTTTGATCTTTGTTTGTTTGTTTGTTTGTTTTAGAAATTATTTGTTTTGATAGTTCCACAAAGCTCAGACTTTCTCCAAGTATGATACTACCTACTTGTTCACAGGTAGTTCTATTTTTGCTACCTAAGTAAAGGCACTAAGTATATCAAATTCAAGACAAGACTACATGTGTTGATTATATGAAGCCTACAAATGAAGGAGATTTGCAAAATGAATTACCATGACTATATTATGATTATTATTACTATATTTATTTATATCCCGCTCTTTTCCCAGAACTTTGACTCAAAGCGGCTTTACAACATAGAAAAGAGATGCATTAAAAAGAAATTAAATTACCACAATATTAAAATAGATAGTTATATACATGTATATGTGCCTATCTTTCCTCCTGTTCTGTGATGACTTGTTTAAGGCTAATTGTTTTCAGAGTACTATTTGGTTATAGTTCATACCTTCTACAAAAACCTTACTGTGCATTCACACATACCCTGAAAAGTATGCTGGGGTTTTTTTTATGTTTTAAACTCAAATTTGTTTTATCTGAGACACCCAGTAGTGACCCATTGAGTACACAGTACATAATAAATAGCCACCATGAATAAGAAATCAGAAATGATCATTGGCTTGCGTTCTTCTTCCTATCTCTTCCTCTCATCTCCTGCAACGATTCTACTTCTTTAATTCTTCCCCAATTCATATATTCAGTGGCCATACAGTAAACATCACGGGGGTATAGCATAAATTACTTCCACCATCACCACCACCATAACACAGCCTCCCTTCTGAACATTTCCTACCTTAAAAAAAAAAAAAAGGAAAGGTCTCAACACAATCAGGCATTCAGATTTAGAGCATAGTTCAAGCTGGAATTAGTTTAAGCTGAAATTGTTTTGTTTCTCCTCTGTACTATTTCAGGATATACACACATACACCACTTAATGAATTAACTAGGACTAAGTTGGTTATTATTTGTAAAATGTATAACTTGATGTCCTACAAGGGAATGTTCCAGATGTGGCAAGCATTACAGTTACTCTGATCTTAAATTAAATTAACATAGGGGCGAAGTAGACCAGCAACTTGGAGCAGTATACGGGACTGCGGCGATCAGACAGACAGCTCTGAACCCAGCCACCAGCAAGAGTGGCTTTTTGTCACTCCTTTTTGTGCTGGCTTTTCTGGGTTGGCATGGGCTCAGTGCGCTCTCCATGTAGTTTCTCGCCACTTTGGGGGCATGCATCATCTGCACACCCCCACCCCCAGCACAACTCAAATCCAGCGCTTTTTGTCTGTCTGCTTCAGGCCATAGTTAGCATTAAGATGGGTAAAATGTAATGCTAACCATAGTCAGTGATAAGTAAAATGATGTCTGTACATGAGAAGTAAGAAACTTCCATTGTCAGGGTAAACGCACAGTCTGCACTGAGACAATATGGATAAATGTAGTTATTTCAGTTATTAAAAAAATAAAATAAAACCAGTGTATGTATAAAGGTTTGTACATGACAAAAAGGTCAATTCTGTCTTTCTTTTCTACCAGCAGCAACAGCAACAGCAGCAGCAGCAACAACAACAACAACAACAGCCACAGCAACAGCAGCAGCAGCCACAGCCACCACCAGGTCCCAGGTTACCCCCAAGGCAGCCAACAGTAGCATCACCAGCTGAATCTGAGGATGAAAATCGTCAGAAGACCCGTCCAAGAACAAAAATTTCTGTGGAGGCCCTGGGCATCCTTCAGAGTTTTATACAAGATGTAGGCTTATATCCAGATGAAGAAGCAATCCAGACTCTTTCAGCTCAACTTGACTTACCCAAGTACACCATTATCAAGTTCTTTCAGAACCAGCGATATTATGTCAAGCATCATGGAAAACTGAAAGATAACTCAGGCTTGGAAGTGGATGTTGCAGAATATAAGGAAGAAGAGCTGCTGAAAGATTTGGAAGAGAGTGTCCAAGACAAAAGTACGAACACACTTTTTTCAGTTAAATTAGAAGAAGAATTATCGGTAGAAGGGAACACTGACATTAATACTGAATTGAAAGACTAATTGAAAGAGTATTTATTCAATAGTGTCACTGCTATTTACTAATGAAATGAAAATTCCATCCTGTGTTCTTCTGTCAGCAACCTCTTTATTCATTGTTTGTCCAATGAATCTTCCAAAACTTGCACAAAAGTTGAGAAAATTAAAGGATAATACAGACTGCACTAGATAATTTACAAACTGCTTCAGAACTACAGATGAAGCAATGAGGATTGTTTCATATTAATTTGTGTTCACTGGGTATACCAATAGGTATCCAATAAGCATGATTATCTGTGGGTTGTCTTTTTTATTAATTATTATTATTATAGAGCTTTCAGACAAGCATTACTTCTGTGGTTTATTGTTTTGTTTTTGTTTCTTTTCCCAGTTATTACTGTTAACACTCCACACTTGATCTTTGAAAGCTCATGTTTATTTAAATAAAGAAAAAAGGAGAGTTTGTTACTCTTGCTCTATTGTATGTTACAAAAGAACTATAGACTGTGAGATGCAGTTTAAAGTTAACATATGCCAACAAATGCCTTGTATTATATGGCACTGCCGTAATTCAGATTTGTTTTCTTTTCAGAAATAAGAGGTCACTGTATCTTTTTCATTTTCATTGTTACATATTTTTTTGAAAACAAAATGTGAAACACAGTTTATCCCATTATTTATTTGTAGATCCTACGGCATCATGTTGTAATTAATTTTTAGAAGTTTCTGTTAAATGTAATATTGCTTCTCTTGTTATCATACTGATTTTTTTCTATTTATAAATGTATTTTGATGGGCAGTAAAACAAAGTGTCTTAAAAGTTTTAAATAGAGATAATGTGCTTTACACAGTTGCCTATAAAAAGTGCTCTATGTTATCCAAGCAATTCATACTATAAGCTTCACTCTTATTGTTGTATGCAATTTTTACTATCATGCAAATAAGCTTAGGTAAATAAAACTAATAGATCACCTTAGAAACTTATGCAATTAATGTGAAAATAATTGATGTTTGCAATGTGTCTTCCTTTGGTTTACAATCAATTTTAAAGCTACAGCTGTATAAATTTTTCTGTATAAAGGTGTATTTCTTTTTTATGAGTTTATTGCTATGAAAACACCAGTTATTTTGTTACAGCTGGCTGTTTTTATAAGTGTATCACAATTTTCTTTATGCAGAAATGTTCTGACTAGGAGTGGTTATTGACTGTAACTACACAATTAAAATTGTTTGTATGGTATGATGTGACAGGGTTTGTCTGCTTTTATGTGTGTTATGGAGAAATGACACCCTAAATGTATATTGTCCCTTTTATTCATCACCTTCATGAAGGATTTTTCAATTGATCTCCTTAATAGTGCATATTTTCCCCTTCCTTTTTTTAATGGCCCAAACTATGTATCTGACGGAACAGATACATCTGAAGGAAACCCAGCTTTACTGTGAAAATCATAACCTGTCTCGTCTTGGTTTTAAAAGTTGCCTGCCCAACAGAGATAGCAGGATATTATTGAGTCAAAAGGCTATCAGGCAAAAACATATTTACAGTTCCTGGCAGTAATGCACTTATAATGGATGCAGCTGGTTTTGTTTTACAGTATTTGAATTTATGATAACACTGTTCCTTATACTAATGTATACACATTTTTTAAAAAAGCCATTAATAGTCACAAAGTAAATAGAAAAGACATAACAATTCCTTTTGGAGGATTATTTTTAATGAACATTAATAAGGCTGTTGATAAAGAAGTCATAATTATAGGGTTTTGATTTCACATAGACTACATGTCAAGGCTTGCAAGAACTGGAGTGGCTGAAGCAGAAGACAATTCTAAAGAAATTTAGTATGTTGTCCAAAAATTCAAGCTTATTAAAGATATTGTGTATTCAATTGAAATATTTAAATGGAAGATTTAACATATCAACCCTATGGCTAAAGTCACTCTTTGAGAATTTTAAATATTTAAATATAAAATATTTTAAACATAGATTTTCAGAATGTGCTAAACAAGATGTTTACTTATTTTTAGTTATTTTTACTTATTTTACTTATTTTTCAGTTGGTTTGCATTCTTTGAGTTTCACCTCTGGGAGGCTCATACATTGAACTAGACCTTAGTTTAGCTTTAGAAACATGAGCCACAGAAAAGTCTTCTCCCTCTCAGATGCAGCTGTAAGGAGACTGAATCTCTGTTTCTATTGCTGAACATATCATCTTAATCATAAAACATGATTCATTTAACTATTATTTGTTCAATAAAGCAGTTTCTAGCACCATGGTTTGAAGCTTATTTCAACCCACCGTGGCTAAATTACACTTGAATTACACAAGCTGCTTCCTTCAAAGACCCCACCACCACCACCACAAGCCTCCCAGTGACTCCAGAGGAAATTTTTGCTGTGTTTTTGGCCCTCTCTGTGCCATTTTAGGCCCAAGCCAATAACAAGTACACTATGACCTGTTAGTCTTCTCTGGAAAATTTGTTGTTGGAAATCATGTGGACCACTCTCACTAAACTGCTTTCTTTGGGTTTCACCATTCTGTTTGAAAAACTAGAGCCCTAGAGCTGGAAAAAAGATTTGAGAGCAAAATGGGCAACGGAAGAGGAAAAACAGATATCATACTATATCTTCTTCATATACAAGTGTAAGAAGCTAGTGCTCCTTCCTTTAAGAACAAGTCTGTATCACTTGGGTGCTAATTCAGTAGTGTTTCTCATTATACATTTCCACTAATATCAAACTCATATGGCTAAATATGTATCTTTCTCAAAGCAAAACAGGTCTGTCCAAATTAATGAAGCAGTTTTTACATGCTTGCAGTTCTCTTTAGGCTTATAGAAGTACAGACATATATAATTTAAAAAGAAAGGCAGATATGATCAACCCTACATTCCCCCCCCCCCCCCGAGCAATTAATGAAGCCTACGCATGTCCAGTAGTTACTACCTGCAACAGAATATGGAGGGTTGATTGGAAAAGCAAACTGGAGGGAGAACTGAATGGGTCTCCTTAAGGCTATAACACAGTTGTGAGGAACATGCAGCCCTCTAGATGCTGAACTGCAGCTCCTAGTATTCTTTACCATTGCCTATGTTGCCTAGGGCAACAAGAATTGGGCTACACTGTACAATAAAGATCAAATTGCCCCAATCAAATAAGGTCAATATCAATGGCTTGTATTATCTTGTTGACAGGAACCCTAAACAAGATTTCAGGAGCAGTTGATATCCTTCATCATTCGTTGCTTAGTTTTCTGAAACTAAATTTGTTGATTAGTTTTCTGAAATTAAAATTGATAGATTAAAAATGGTGTGGGGAAGCCTTTCGTAAGATGACACTGGACTTATACTACCTTTTTTCTCATGTGGCTAGATACCACAACATCCATACAAACATATATGTTATGCAGATTTCAGGTAGGGCATGATTATAATGATTTAAATTTAATCCCATGCCCAAATTCAATATTCTTTCATACTGACACATTTAGGCCTGAATCCTATTAGTAATTCCAAAGAAAACATGTATTAAGTGAGTGGGATTTATGTGTCAACCCACTACATCAGTTAGGTGAAGGGCTGCATGCTAGTTGGACCTACTAATATGATTCAGATGATACAAGGTAGTGCTTGACCAATAGTTTCAATATCTTACTGTTTTTGCATGTCAAAATAACCAGAAGTTAGTATTCACATGTAGTCCCATCTTTAATAAAGCCCCAAATTTAATGAAGAGAAAAACATAGCAACTGTTACCAAGGAGGATCTGCCCCAGTTGTTGTTCTTTTTAGAGGCTCATAGACTCATAGGTGCTTAGGAAAAGTTATCTGATGCCTCTATTGAAATTGATAAAGCAGTGGTTACAAGTGGGGAACTGTACCTCAAATGCCTATCAGTAGAAACAGGGTATGTGTGGCCCTTCAGATGTTGTTGGCCCTAACTCCCATCATCCCTCACCATTGGCCATATGGGGTGTTCCAGTCTAACAGTATCTGAAGGGCCACTCATTTCTTCCATTTCCCAGTTAAACAAATATCACTGTTTACTGCTCAGCTTCCATTTGATAGCCTACCTTTCTTCCACCTGTAACCTGTCCACAATTGAGTGGCTGTGTGTAATGCCACCCATATGTCCCTTGAAACTCCCAACAGTCTATTAGTTGAATACACATGATATCTGTCCTTAAATTAAAAAGTCATGCAAATTACCTGAGAGATGAAGCTCTTACTGTCATTGCATAAGCAAACATTTTTCACACTGTATTTTGTAAACTGTTTTTACATATACATAAAGTTTTTTTCTTTAAAACTCAAAAACAAATTTTGACATTTATTTTTGGTGAAGGTGAAAAAAAATGCACCTGCATTGATTATCAGTATCATTGCAAACAAAACCATCAAAACAAAACCCTCCAAGCATATTCTAATCAGTTGCAAATCCTTTTTAAAAGGCTTGAAAAGAAAAATAGGAGCAATTTTACCAAAAAGGAGAGGGTCCGGATTTGTTTCTCTGGCATTTTCATAACACAAACATGCTTTCATGTGCTCTGACATGCTAAATGTGCACATAAGTACAACTGATGGTCTGACAATAAATGAAATTCATTAGCACTGAGTAGTAACTCATATTTATCCTTCACTTTTGGCCCTTTCTGCCTTGGTTAGTAATTCATCACTACTGCTGTGCACACAAGATGCCACATCTGCATTCCAAGTGAATTAAACCAAAAGTATTATTTACTTTAAATATTTATATATTTTGCCTTTGTTCATATTGTTCAAGGTGGCTTATGGGAACAATAAAATACAATAAAAGCAATCATATAGTAGGCTAGGTTGGTAAATACATGAGACAGCAGCACCCTGACTGTCAAACTCGCTCCCAAGGGAAGTCAGGCTGTCTCCATCCCTGTTCAGCTTCCAGAGGGCAGCCAAAACTATATTTTTGCCTTTTTAACTTTAAAACTGTCTGCAATCTGCTTTCAAAACATATTTTAAAAGATATTGTACTTTGCTCTTGGGAACATAAAAGCAATTAATAAGAAAGAGGGAGGAAAGGAGAGGGAGAACAAACAACAATAAAAACCAGCAATAACACAATTTATAAACAACCACAATTTCATACAACATATAAGAAGCCAGAATAAAACAACAATAAACAAGAAAGATTGCATATAACTATGACATGGAAGCAATAAAACCCAGCCTCTGAAGACCAAAGGCTCTTTTAAATAGAAAGCTCTTAACACTGCAGCAGAAGGTCAACAAGAGGGCATGACAAACTGCCAGAGGTAAGTATTTCCAAAGTTTTGGTGCAGAAACAATTCTTAGCATTCCACACCAGCCCAGCCTACCACCGGGGGCTTCTACCACTCTTCTTCTTCTCCACTCCCACAGGTTCTCCACAGGCAAGATCTCATTCCATAAAGGAACCAGCTATAGCAGGGGAGAACTCAATTCCAAGATGTATGTGATTTGCCACATGAGGCTACACTTCAGGTTGACCCATGGAAGGGCTGACCCCATAAACACTGCAAGCCTGTACTAAGAAGCAAAGCCAGTATAGTGTAGCCCTTATTGACTTTTCCAATATCTTCTTTCTTGATAGTTAGTCAAAATATATGTACATCAGTCTCCTGCAGAGATCCCTTTTCAACAGCAATATGCAGCATCCAAAACCAGTGGCAATGCTGACTGGTAGATTTTTGGAGCTGTATTATATCCTGAAAACTGGGATATGTTTGTTGAGCAACATTCCAGTGCAGTCAAGATGACAAAAATTATTAACAAGGAAGACTAGACAAACTACATAAGGCTGGAGCAGTTTTGTTTTTTTCCTCCTGGGAAAAGTAAGATTCCACAGACCTCTCTTCTTCCCCCCCCCCCCCCACCCACCCCACTAATTGAATGCAAACCACATTTGCACTTTGAACTCAAGTTGCTGTAACTGAAGTTTGTGGAGGGGAAAAGGAGAAAAGGGGAAGGAGGAGAGGGAAACTGGGACATGTTAAAAGTATCTGAAAAAGAGAGATGATAGAGAATTAATCTGACTATCCCTGGGGCTGTCCTCACAAGCAATAAGACACGGTTTTGCCCTGTTTTGAAACCTACTTGTTTAAACAATGCACATGGGCAACAAGAATCCAGGATGAAGTCATGCTCCAGGGCTAAACATTGGAGCAAAATAACCCCCAGGTTACTCCAGATCAAGCTGGAAAATGCTAACTATTGTACCATTGTGCAGACTGCATGCTCATGTAGAGAAAAGGGAAGGGACTAGTGAGACGCCAGTGCCATGCTGCCCATAATTTTTCTTGTCGCCTACCCATGAATCAATCGCACATGCACACAGGTGGTCAGTTGCACCATCAGCCCATCACACACCCATGAAGCTAAGTGACAACCAACACAGGGGGAAGGGGCAACAATACAATGGATTTAATCATAACATCAAGAAACTGGTCAATCAAACAGGGGGCTAAAGTAGAGTGGGGTGGGAGCCAGCAATGTGATCAGCAGGTTCATCTAGCAAACCAGGAAACTCTGGAGGTAAGCTGTTCCCATCTGCTCACCCACCCACCCCCCGTCAAATCAGGAGAACTGGAGGATATGATGCATTTTTAAATTCTGCTCTTCTGCTGTGGCTCCCAGTGTCAGCAGAGTAAAGCCATTTCTTAAACTTTCTACTTCATATTGTTCTTTCATGGAAAGGTAACCACCCCAGCTGCTTTTCTAGCTATGTTTTCTCCCCTGAAAATATCTGACTCTGCTGTTCAGCACAAAGTTTTCAGACCAGAGTAGCATAATAAAATTGGGTGCTCCATGAATACCAGGCCAGTTAACAGCAACAAGTTCCCCTGGCAGCTACCAAAAAGATACCTCACCCCCACCCCACCCCACCCCACACACACCCTGTCTCTCCTGGGCTTCCCTTTTTAAAAAATTGTGGACTCTAGGAGACTCCACTTTATGGGTGCTAGCATTCTAATTCCTCACAATGTTCAAGGATGACTCTCTTTTAATAGCATTGCAGCTGCAGTTCCCTGGGACCTAACACTGGGGGGAAGCAGACGATGAAAAGTGCCGTTTTGGGGGCAAGGAAGGGGAGGGGCAGCCTCATGGTGGGCACCCCAACCCCTTCCCCAAAATGTCCTCGGAGCAGCCGGCCCTCCGCACAGCCGGCACTCCGAGGATGACCTCTCGCTGCAGCATCCATACACGCTGCAGCGGAAGAGTCGCCGAAGGTGTGCCGGCAGCCTTTTGCGGTGCACCTTCGGTGATTTGTGGAAGGAGCGCTATTTTAGCGCTTCTTCCAGGGGCGGCGAAGCTGCGCCGCGGGGCTGAGGTGTGGGGATACCTCGGCCCTGTGGCACAGCTTCCTGGGGCAGCCCACGGCCACCCGTCTGCTTCCCCCCACTAATTAGAAGAGCTTTTGTTACTGCTATTACCATCTCCTCTAAGACTATTGAGGTAGGAGAAGGTTCAACAAAGAACTCATTGTCCAGGGATCCCTCAGCTTGCTGTGATGCATGTATCCCCAGCTCTGTTTACATCTACTGAAGAAGAAGAATCTGTTTAGGCTTACAGATAGCTCTGAGCCAGGCTGAAGCACTGGTCTGTAGCCATGTGAGATAAAGAGCCTTTACAGACTGCCAGAAATAATGCAGTTTGAGGCCGCTTTAACTGTCCTGGCTCAGTGTTAAGGAATCATGGGAACTGTAGTTTATTGTGGCATGAGAGTTCTCTGACAGAGAAGGCTCAATGTCCCAGAAAAAAATACAATTCCCATGATTCCCTAGCACTGAGCCAGGACAGTTAAAGTAACCTCAAGCAGCATTATTTCTGGCAGTCTGTAAAGGCCCAAAGATTCTTCGTCTTGCAAATGACACTGAAGAAATCCTGACTGCAGTAATAGAAAGAATGGGAGCATTGCCTTGTTGGATGCATTTAACAATTCAGATGCATAGTGCAACCTTCATCATGAGTGATACAACCACACAATGCATAAACAGGAATATAAAAATATTTTAAATTAGTAAGAGTTTCTCTCTTACCTATTTTCTCAAGTAAATGCATCACTCCATGATTTCTTCCCTCTATTTTTCTTACAGGAGAGCAAACAAACTAGCTTGTTCTGCTGACTATTGAACATTCACACTGCCCACGCTTTTCCAAGTCCCCAAGTTGGCTAGTGCCTAGGCAAAGGGGATTACAGCTTGCATCTGGAGATATTTGGCAGCTCAAATACCAGCCACCCTGGTGACTGCCAACATTGTAGGCTGGTGTGACACATCAATTGGAGAATCCGGCAGGTGCTCTCATTTTTGCCTAGGACAGGTCTAGATCTCAGATGGCTTTGGGCTTGGTGAATGAAGCCTACTCAGCGCTATGCCTTTGGTCCCATGCCAAGCTTAGCACAGCTGTACTACAGTAGTCAATCTTTTATTATTGTGATGCAAGGGAGAAGCAGTTGAGAAATGAAGCCCTGCAGGTGACATCTCAAACAAATATGTTTTTAATTTTTTGAAAATAATTAAGTGTGTTAAGTTATTTGCAAAATGCAGCAAATACATATACTGACTATATACCTAAACAATCCAATATCCTAACTCTGATTTTTTTTTTAAAAAAAAACACTTGATTTTCCTCCTGTTTTCAATTTTGTCAGCTGTGTCTAGTTTGAATACTCCTGCTCTCTGCCCCAAGGGTTGAACACCTGGATTTTCAAGAGAAAGATTTAAAAGCGGTTGTGAAATATGTTAGCTAACACATGCTAATATATCCTAGTATCTTGTGTATATAAGGCAACGTGGACATGTTAACCTGTTCACTGTGGAGTACAGATGTGTACTGGCACTTATTGAGGGATATTTCAATTTCCCTTGTTCTATAATATCCTTCCAGTTCTAGTTACAAAACAGAGGAAGTATCTCCCCAGTCGGGAATTTGCTTCTCCTTTGGATTTAGATATTATTATTATGTCCTGAGTATTGCACTAACATTTTGTAAAACATCATTTCTATATATAGGTATGTATAGATTACCCTCACAAGACTGTTTTTGTAGCTTTTCTCTTGTCTTAAGCAAAAGCTGGAGATATTTCTAGGCATTATGAGGTAATACAAATCCTACATTTACTTTTTTTTTTAATTTTTATTGATTAAAACAAATCACACAATAAATTCATAAAAAACATTCATACAATATCACTTGTTTCTTGTCTTCTTTACGTGATGGTCTTATTCATATCTTCTTCAAGAAGGAAATCTTCTTTCCATAGTTGCAGAATAACATTCTTTGTTAAACTCTCAATCTATTTTCAAAAGTATACATTGCGACAAGCAATAATTACTTCTATTACTAACATCATTCCCTTCTTCCTTCTTCTTTCATCTTCTTACCTTTCCTATCCTATCTTTCTACCTCATACACTCTAGCCTTCCCCTCCCAATTCCCAACCTCTCTCTATCCCTCTCACTCGCACTACCTTCTATCTCTATCACTTTCTTCTACACCCACACTCACTACCACTTCCACACACCCTCTAACACATACTTAGCTTTCTACTCCTCCATTCTTCATTCTTTCCATTTCTTCTTACTTTTTGAGATATTAGAACTTTGAAATAAACATGACAGCCTCGATTGCAGTCTGCTAAAGTTACAGTAAATACAGTATAACATTAGCAACAACTAACTCAAAGTCCCAGTGACTATAATATTACTGCACTTACTATTCATACCTCTCTTTCCATATGAACAGTTTCATCATAAACTATCTACCACCACTGCACAAAAAGGAGTATACAATTTTATGATAGCAGATCTCTAATCCAGTTCACTAAGAAGATCCATAGGGCCACTGGATCAGAAGGAATGTACATTATTGTGACAAGTCTCTAAACCAATAGACCAAGGACACCCATTACTTCTCCAGTGCAGGCTGCAGAATAAACACAAAATGGACCTTGTAGCCAAAATAAGGGCAGTGATCAGCAAATGAAGAAACAGATATAAGAGTGCCAACCCAAATCCATTCTGAATATAATCAAGTGCATGCATGAACTTTGTGATTTCTAGGTAGCACCTATATATCCCTAAATGCCCCATTGGATCCTGGTTCCTGTAACATAATTGTGCATTTATGGCAATGTGAAGGGCCTCTTAAGAAATGAATGAGAGGAATGTAATGATCAGAATGATGAGTGCACATGAGCTTGGGCCGAACATGCTTTTGGAACAAGCCATGGCAATAGTATCAGCAGAGGGCCTGGAAAAAAAATTCTCTACAGGCTGGCAACCTTTCACATCCTACATCAGCAGCCTCAGATCTGGAAGAACTTCTCCTATGTAATGTAAAGGTTACACAGGGTACAAGGAGTGCAGGTGATGGTAACCACTGTAGCTCCTGGGTGAATGCTACCAACTGCATAGCCATCAAATATATACACACACATGGCTCCAGATTTCTATTTTACTTGATTAGCCAGGTTTTGTGCAGCTTCTTGTTGTAGCCACTTCCCCAGTTGGTGGACCTAGTTCCATAACTCTCCCATTGACCTGAAATGCAGAATTAATGCAGTTTGACACTGCTTTTAACTGCCATGGCTTAATGCTATGGAACTCTGGGATTTGCAGCTTTGTGAGACATTTAGGGCCTCGGCAGACGACTAATAGAGTCGTCTTCGAGGCCCGGAAGAGGAGGGGCAGCCGCACGAGCGGCGCTCCTTCCTCTTCCTGAGGTCGCCCTCGGAGTCGCCGGCCCTCCGCACGGCCGGCGCTCTGGGGATGACCTCACGCCGCAGCGACTGCATGCGCTGCGGCGGAAGAGTCAGGGAAAGTGTGCCCGCTGCTTTTAGGGCGCACTTTCCCTGACATCTAAAAGGAGCGCCAATTTGGAGCTCCTTTTAGGGACGCCGCAAGAGCGCCATGGTGCGGAGGCTCCACTCCGCCGGAGCTCCGTCCGGCGGCGTCCCGGAAGCAGTCATCTGCTTCCCCCCTCTGTCTTCTCTGACAAAGTGCTCTGGTGCCACAACAAAAAACAGCAAAATATATTGGGCTGGCCCTCCTAGGATGCAGCAGTACAGCAGAAATAATGCAGTTTGACACCACTTTAACTTCCATGGCTCCATCCTACAGAATCCTGGGATTTCTAGTTTTGTGAGGCAACAGCACACCTTAACAGAGAAAGCTAAAAAGCTAGTAAAATTACAAATCCTAGGATTCCATAGGCTGGAACTACAACACTTATAGTGGTGTCTAACTGCATTATTTCTACAGTGTAGATGCATCTCAAGAGATTCTTTCCCCTTGTTTCATATCATAAAGCAGATTTAGAAGCTTATCACATTCATTTTAAAACTGGCTTACCTGATCCAAATTAAATTTTAAATCAGGTAGCATCCTGATATTATCACAAGGATTTAGCTGCTGAATCTGCCTCCCGGGTCCATCACTACTCCCTGCTTTGGTAAACCTTTAAAAAAGGAATTTCAAAGGTATAGCTGTGTTAGTCTGGAAAATCAGTATGCGAAGGGATCTTATAGCACCTTTGACACTAATTGACTACCAAGTTCTTTATTTTAGTAGTCTCAATGGTGCTACAAGGTCCCATTTAAAGGGGGGATGTACTTAGCAAAGAAAGAACAATGTTTGTATGCGGTAGGAACAGTAAAGATGGATGTTGTTCCAAGGAATTTAAACTCATCATCAGAAAGGCTTTATCTTACCAAAACTGTTGCAAACTAGCTGAAAATCTGCTCTTCAAAACAACTATTGAGTGTCTTAGCAGCCTCTTGGGCCTCCTTACTGGTTCATAAGTAAAGAAAATCTGTTAATCTCCTTTAAGTAAATGACTCTTGGCTCATGGCAAACTAAAAGGTTGAGATATTTTGATACAAACAACCAAGGGGCAATTCAGGAATGAAGCTAAGATGCTTTCAGGTCAGAAATGTTGTGGAACAGTTCTTGTTAAGACAAGAAACATCCTGTTATTGACTTGCTGTCACTCAAACATCATGGAAAGACTTAGAGAAAAGACATATCTGCAGGCATCAGATTTGATATCCTGCGAGTCAGGCCTTCCAAAGGGAAGGAAGAGGGTCAAATTCCTACCAGTAGTTTAGTTAGTGGTTTCAATTGATTGAAGGATAAAAGACAGGACTGAATAGCTCTCTCCCATTCTGAAACATGTAGTAGGAGTGCAGTACGGTTGGAAAAATATTTGGAAATATTTGGGAAATTGTCCAAAAAACATGTTTCTCCACTGTTGGGAAATTTTGACAAGGATAATTCCAAATGTGTGAGAATCTTCACATTTTCAGACTTATTCATGCATGTTATCTTTTTTTTGTGCAGAAAACAACATTTTCTGTGTAGAATTTGTTGTCTTCTGTGCAGGATACTTGGGCCCCGGCAATGGGGGGAGGTCGGGCCAGCTCCAGGGCCAGGATACTCAGGGCTTTTCCCAGAGTATCCTGGCCCATGCAGACACCACCATGCTTTTGACACAGGAAATGTTGTTTTCTACACAACCCCTCCCCCCATATATGGTTTTGTGTTGCCTTTTTGTTTGTTTGTTTTTGTTTTGTTTGTTTTTGCATAGAGTATATCCTGTACTGTAAATAGTTTTCAATGATTCCTTTCATACCTGACAGAAGGATACTTGCCACATATACAAATGCATTCCTCTGGGTAGGTATGTATTTTTCTGGGTAGGTATGTATTTTTATACCTAGAAATATAATTTGTCCCTTCTATACATCATTCAAGTTTTTTCTCATGATATCACTGTAAAGAGTACTGTAAAGTCCATTTCAGAGTGTTGTAAAATGTTTATTTTATTACCTATCATTACATTTTTATCCCACTTTTCCACTAAAAAGGTAACACTCAAGGCATCTAACAAACAATTATTAATTCAATGGAATTTGAGCATGACTCATGCTTGCTATCAAAAGTGCAGGCAATAGAGGGACATGAGGGACAACAGAACATTATTTTCTAACCCTTTTTAAGGTTTGGATGTCAGGGATGATGGGAGTTGTAGCTCTTCACCTCTGGCTCTAACTCACCACCTTGTTATGCAGCAGAGCTGACCAGCTTTGATCAGTGGTTGATGCTTCTTTCCCAAGCACTTATACTTAATACTTCCATCTGGCATTTCTTTCTTTTTGTATACCCACTTACAACCAATTACTTTCTTGTCCTTGGGTCTGTCAACGACTTCAAAAACATCTTTATTTACCAGACAACCAAACTCATCATCCATTGCATCAATCCATCTTTCCTGTTCTTCTCTAGACAAACTTTCCAACTCTTCAAAACTTTCAGGCTCTTCCACTGCTGAACAAGCTCTTGCATTTGTCACAACAAACCTATCTGGAGGCTTTCTAACTCTGTCACTACGTCTGGGAATAAACTCTGCTGATCTGCCTCTTTCATCCTCACTTTCTGTACTGGGAGTTATAGTTCTATGACTAAATCTCTTGTCTTCAGTCATTCTAGTAGTAATGGGTCTAGATTGTGTCTCATTATCAGAAGAACTATCACTGCTGCTAGTGGATGCTTCTGGCTTAACTGAAACCCCTCCGTTTCCTGAAGTTGGTTCAATTTGTGTTTCTGGCTCATTTGAACTTCCTAACCTCAAGAAAACTTCTTTATTGGCATGCAGTTTGTCCCAACCGGCATGTCTCTCGAAATTTGCAGACCTGGAGTACCGCACTTCTTTTCCACCCAAATGAAACTTGTAGCTATTTCCTGAATAACCCAAAAACCTAAGCCTTCTACTTTTGGGTTCTCCTTTCTTCCTGAAACAAGCTGGAATGTAAACATAAGCAAACTGTCCAAAGACCCTCAAATACTTGTAATTTGGCACTCTCCCATACAATACCCTGTAGGGAATGTCTTCAATTTCTGAATGATACAGTCTGTTACTAATATGTACTGCTGTCAAAGTTGCTTCTGCCCAGAAACTATCTTTTACCTCTGCATCTGCCATCAAACAAGCAGTTATCCTTTTTATATCTTGTATTTTTTTCTCCGCTAAACCATCTTCGTTAGGACAAGCGGGATTAGTAGTTTCATGCCTTATTCCCACCTTTTGAAACCAATGAAACAATTGATTACTTAGAAATTCTCCTCCTCGGTCAGTAACAATGGTGCCTACTCTAATATCAAATTGTCTTTCCACCATTCTCACCCATGCTTTTAAACTTTGCCCAGCGTCAGATTTGTTTTTCAATATTCTTACAAAAGCAAACCTTGTAAACCTATCAACAATTACTAGGTAATATTTGCTTCCCCCTAAAGATAAACAATTAGCTTGGGCAACATCTGCATGTACAAACTGAAATGGTCTTTGAGCAATTCTTTTGGTTTTCTTGGCTACTGGAAAAGCTCTGACCTTTACCTGATTGCATACAGTACAATCTAAGTGATTTTTGCATTCAGCAACTTTTAATAATAATAATAATAATAATAATAATAATAATAATATTTATTTGATACCCTGCCCCTCTGAGCGCAATTGAGGCGGCTAACATCATAAAATCATCATACAGAAGTTAAGAACAATTCCCCCCTCCCCCCTTAAAAAAATTAAATCAATTACAATTTAAAACAAATTATAAGGAGGTAAATTCCTCCATATAAAACAACACTAAGACAAACCAAAAAGTGCTGGCAAATGTGTAACTACTGGCTCATAACGGAGCCTGGTCACAGAAGAGTGAAGCATCTCGGAGGGAGATCCCGGAGCCAGAGATAGATATTAAATCTGGACACATACTGATTAACTTCTTTAAACATTTGAAACTAGCATGACCAAATTTTCTATGGAGTTCATGTATACAGTCTTTGTGAATTGGACTATTGTCTATGTTATTAGGATTTTCAACACTGTAGCTATCAATATTGTCTTCCAAATAGTAAAGTTTATCCTTTTTCAAGCCTACACCTCGCAATTCCCCATTCAGTTTTATCTTACACATGTTCTTTTCAAAAATGACTGTGTAGTCTCTGTCTGTTAATCTGCTTACTGATAACAAATTATTTTCTAACTCCTTTACATGTAACACATCATTAAAGTTTTCTTTTAGCCCTGGAATGAAAACTGTACCCATTTGATTTACAGTACTGAGCTCTTTCCCATCAGCTAAAACTACAGCATTTACATTAGCTGATTTTCTATTACTTATCAAATTAATATTGTTACACATTGAAGATCATGCTCCTGAGTCAATCAACCATTTACAATTAGCATTTTGTTTTTCCTTAATCATGGTTGCAAACCCCTTTTTGTTACCACTGTCCTTCAAATATGGAGGTTTGGACTGTTTTTGATACTGCCGCGGCTGCCATCTGCTCTCCTTTTGCTTGCTTCTCTCAGCAGCGAATTGTTTACATTGTCTCTGTAGATGACCAATCTTTTTACAATAAAAACACCTCCGTTGCTCCCTTGTAGAAGCTGCTTCTTCCTGCTTTCGTAGATCAGGCGTTGTTTGTTGTTTTGGCACAGTCCGTAAACTTGCTGAGTCACCCTGCTCAGACTTTCTTCTCAAGTTCTCTTCCAATATTCTGGCAACAATTAAGTCTCTGTTCAGCTCAGCTTCTGGCAAATTTTGCAAGCTATTTGTAATGTTGTCCCAAGAAGAGTCTAGCGATTCCAGTAAAATGTAACACTGCTGCTCTTTGCTAATTTCCACTCCTCTCAGTTCAGCTTGCACAAATAAATCTTGCATTGTTTTTAAATATTCTATCACACACTGTCCTTTAGTCATCTTTTGTCTGTAAATTCTTTTAGACCAAAGCATTTTTGCAAATGCAGTTGAAGGAGTGTGACCTTTCAGCTTCTGTGGATGCTGGTTGCTCTAGTATCTGGGCCCATAACCCTTGTCAGGGATGATGTAGCTCTTCACCTCTGGCTCTAACTCACCACCTTGTTATGCAGCAGAGCTGACCAGCTTTGATCAGTGGTTGATACTTCTTTCCCAAGCAGCAGAGTTTCAGAGAATAGGCTGAAGACCCTGACAAACTCTCCAAGCCTTCTAACTCTTCTTCCTGAGATGTCTCCAAACTTCTCCAGGATTCTTCTGGCTCTTGTATCTTCCCTCAAGACACCAGACAACTCAGTAGTCTTATATAAAAGATCTACTTTATTCTACTATATACATAAATACTATATGCCCTACAAATCACAATCTCTACACTTCACAATATCTCCAAAACTACTCCACAATATGCATTGGCAAACATTGCACTTATAGCCATTGTTAGTCACCACCCACTAGTCAGTTTCCACCCAGTGGGCGTGTACATTCATTTTGATTGGTTTACATAGATCATCCCATACTTAAGACCAACCCAAGTATTTCATCATTTTACCTTGACTACTTAATGAATCTCAGGTGTTTGCAATCTACAACAGGTGTTTTAAATATACACTCTATAACTTTGTCCTTGTCTCTCAAGGCTTCCAAATTATATTATCCTTTTCACCTGTGTAGCTTCATGATTGCTCCTGCTTAATCACTGTGACTTTCACATACACATTTTATTTCTATTACTGTAAGTCCCATGTTGCATTTTCCTTAACATTGGAAACATAAAATAGTCAGTTGGAACAATAGCTGGTGAGCAGGGTGCATGGTCCATGCACTTCCCACATTCTTTAAAACAGCCATCGTCTTGCCAGCCCTGTGAGCAGGTGCATTGTTCTGCAAAAACAGAACATCTTTCCAAAGCTTCCCTAGCCATTTTTCCTGCAATGATTCCTTTAACTGGCTATGTCATCTGGTGTAGCCACCACTAACAGCAAGAAAATTCTAAAAGTAGTCCTCAAAATACCTTCCTTATCCCCCCCCCCCAAAAAAAAACAATGGCCATAACCTTTCCTACTTACCTTTGAGTTTTAAATTTCCTGAGCCATGGAAAAACTGAATACACCCACTGCAAGGACTGTTGTTTGCTCTCTGGTCCATACTGTTGTAACCATGTTTCATCAACAGTGATAAGCTATTCCAAACAATTATCACTAGATTGATCAAAATGCTGCAAAATCAACTTGGAGGTATCCATTTGGTTTTGTTTCTAGTCAGCATTTGGACATTTCAGCACCCACTTGACTGACAGCTTCTGCATAGCCAAAGGCTCATGAATGGTGAACCCATTATTTTAGTTGAGATTCGCCAATCTGCTAACATCAGGTCATGAACATGCTCAACAGTTTCAGAAGTTGATACTGCAAAAGGCCTCCAAACTTTGCTGCATCTTCTGTCTCAAAATTTCCATGCTGAAAGTTGGCACACCACTTCTTCACCGTTGAGTATAATGGCATTTGTCACTCAATTTTGGTCTCATACACTGACAGATTTCCTTTTGAGGTTTCTTCTGCAGAAACAGGAAAATTTCTCAGCTTGACCACTTCTCAAAACCTGAATGTAATTTTGTCACTGTAGCTTGAAAGAGTGTTATTTTGTATCACAAACTGCCATTTTACAGGATTGTAGCTCTAATTTTTTAATGTTTTCAGATCATTGATAGAATCATGTCAACAAAAAGAGGGAATTTTCAAGTGCCAAACTCCAGGTCATCATGAAGTGGTCAAGCTGAGAAATTTTCAGCACCCCCTCATAATGATGACACATACTTGACTGGCTTTAAAAGGGGATTAGACAGATTAATGGATGATAAATTTACTAATCACAATAATTATAATGATGACAATTGACACTATTTGTAATATACATATATTAAATCTAGTAGCAGAAGCAATTTGCCTTGAAATATCAAAAACTAGGGAACATAGATGAGAAGATGCTATTGTACACATGTCCTGCTTCTGGGCTTCTCACAAACACATGGTTGGCCACTGGAAGAAGAGAACAGTGGACTAGATAGGTCTTTGGTCTGACCCAGTTTGACTGTTCTTAGGATCTTATATTTAAGGCATATACAACCCCCCTTATATTCTCCAGATGACATGAAATCAGTCTTGAAAAGCAAATCAACATCTCATTGAGTGTGGCAATGTTACCTTGTAAACGAGAAAGTCCAAATGATATATCTTTTGTTGGTTGTAATTCCATTTGTTCCCTCCATATGATAGTTAATTTCTTCAGTTAACATCCCTCCTCCCCACTCCATGTTTATCTTCTCAGATGTCTTTTGATTTTCTCCTGACTGTGAGGCTTTTCTTCCATTTGTGCCATGCCTGGTAAACTGGAGGGGGGAGGTGCCACATTTGATTTTGTCAGATACCAGGCTATTTTTCCTCTCATCCTTTTCTTCTGCTCTGAGAAGTTTGCATTCTGATTGCATACATTCCCTTTGGACCCAACACCAAATAGATATAGAGATTTTGTGGCCAGCATATAGGTTTTGTACAACATTAGCCCTACCTGTCATTGCTTGCAAAGTGTAATTCCCATCTGTTTGAGAGGTGGCATTTGGACCTAGAGCAGGTTGAGATCCAGGGAGAGTCAGACAGTGATTTCAGCTTAATTGGTGGAGAGGATGTTATTCTTCTGCACCTCTTTAAGGGATTTACTTGTTGGCTGGCATTCATATTCCAATCACAGGCCAGCCCTCTTTGCAGGTGCTGGTGGAGACAGAGAGCTAATTGACATGTAGTTCTTCACTTGGGAAACACATTGCCAAGAGGTGGGAAGGAGAGCAGGTTGCGTTTGTGCAGCTGAGCTCAAGCGCAAGAAAGACTTTATGGACATCTGGGTTCTTTTGTAGACTTTTCCACCATCAGTATTTTACCTGGAATTCAGAATCTCAGCCTAATATTTAAAAAGATGTCTCTCAAAGACTGAAACAATTGTGGAGAGGAAACCAGATTTTCAATATACCATCCACACAAATGTAGGACATTTCCTTCTAACTCTCTTAATAAAGGAGCATACCTTGGTTTTCATTTGAAATGAACTCAGCTTTGGTTTGATTAAAACTGCATATCCATCTCTATGCAGACACAAGGCAGGACTAGTCCAATGCCAAGAAGAAGCCCATCCTTGCAGGAGAGAAGAGAACAAACATTTTCACAGTCTAATCAATCTTGTGGAGCAGATGGATACAGTAATTAGTGCAAAAACAATTTTGCCAAGAGTATTAACATTTCTACCGTTTATCAGAAAGAGGGTGTTGTCTTTGGTCAATAATTCCCCGATTATTGCAAAAACATTTATACTTGTTGACGAGTTTTACAGAATCTAAGAGCAGGCTGCTTTTCTGGCCCAGACGTTGTTTTGCAGCAGAGGGACTGATGGTTGCAGCCCAAGATTCCCCCACTCCCCCGAAAAGCCTGTTTTTCTTCAAGTTCCAAGTATAAAGCCATTAAAATATGGACAGCGTTTGCAGAGCATGTGTTCATTCCATTGTGCTAATCATTGAGATATTTGGGTGCCTGTGGTGACAGAAACAATATAAGAAATCAATGAGTTTTGCCAATTCTTTTTGGAACCCAGGTTCACCCCCCTCCCCACTGATTATTTAAATACCATTTCAAGAGATGTACGTTTTTAAAGTGCCACTGCAAAATGTAACCCACAGAAATTAAAATACTGGTTTCCAATACACCAAGGATAAAAATAGTTTTTGTTGGGATGCTGCTTTTCCAACTGAATAATGAGCTGGCAAAGTTTCCCCAGACATGGAAGTAATTTTTTTTTTTAAAAAAAAGGGGGGGATATTTGAGAAATCATCTATAGACCATTGACTTTATTAACTAGATTGCATTTTTTTCAGTATTCATTCCATTCATCTGTGTGTCTTCTTCTGCTCTGTCATCTTTCCCAGTTGCTTTCCTCTATTAATTTTTTTTATAAAAAAAATTATTAAAGAAAAGTCACATATTTTGCAATTCTATATGTACAACTGGAAGTAACTCAGCAGCTGACCTCAAAATGCAACTTCATCCCAAACTAACATACCTTAATACTATTTGATTGTTAAGCAGGTACAGACATTTTGGCCTTTTGACTTGGTGCAGAATCTATGCCCATGATGGCGAACCTATGGCACACATGCCAGAGATGGCACACAAAGCCATTTTCCCTGGCACATGGAGGGTGGGGAGGAGAAGGAAGAGGCATGTGCTTGTTCCTCGTCCTTTCCAGCCATTCTAGGCCTTCAGCTGCCTCCAGAGAAGTAGCTGAAGGCTGGTAATGGTGCAGAGGGAGGAGGAGAAAGAGGCATACACCTTTTCCTCTTCTCCCCGCCCCCTCTGGGCCTTCAGCTGTTTCTGGAGAGGCAGCTGAAGGCCTAGGAGGGCAGGGGGAAGAAGTCCCATCCCAGATGTCTCGCCCCTGGAGGGTGGAAGTCCCACCCAGGTACGAGGTAACATCCAGTGCCGGAAGGCCTTTTAGTTTGGGTGCTCGGCCCCTAAAAGCTTCACCATCACTGATCTATGCTATTGTCTGTAGGTTCAGGATATCATACGGTTTTTTTTAGGCAAATGCTTATGGGCATTGCACACTTCTATTATTATCAAATTCTAGAATAATTCCAATGATGGTTATGATTATGGTGATGATCTAAACGTGAAACTTCTGTCCTCTGAAATACTGTGTACTTCAGGTGTGCAATGGCAGCTTTGATACTTGTAGGTGTACCTCCATCTTCATGGCCACCAATCAGTTGAGGATATGTGACTGGACACCTTCTGCTAGAATTGCAAACTTGAATAAGAATAAACAGACTTCTCCTTCTGCCCCAGCTGCACAAAGCTAGGCAAAATGCAGCTGGACCTACCCCTGAAGTCACTCTGTAGCTGAGGGGATAGAGCTACACATGTGAACCCCCTCCCAACACTGTTGCATACCTAGGGAGAAAATAGAAAAGAAGAGTCCTCACCTAGTGATGCTATAAGGATGTTAGTGAAGACTACTGTACCAGCATGCTTATTGGTTATTGGATCTAGACAGAGTGGAAGTAGAAAGAGGTTTCTAGAGTTCTCTAGGTCTATATCAGCAGTCACAGAATCAGTGGGGCTGTACCTTGGCATCCCAATTTGTGTTTTTAAGGTGGAGTAGAGGATACATCTGGAAAGATTTGTTTCAATATTACCATTAATGATGTAAGGGCCTTTGCAGACTGCTAGAAATAGTGCAAATTGAGTCCACTTTAAGGGTTAGGGTTAGGGTTAGGGAATCATGGGAACTGTATTTTATTGTGGCACCAGAGCTCTCTGACAGAGAAGGCTCAATGTCTCAGAAAAAAAACCAATTCTCATGATTCCCTAGCACTAACCCTAACCCTTAAAGTGGATTCAATTTGCAGTATTTCTGGCAGTCTGCAAAGGCTCCTTATCTCCCTGTATGAACCCCTTTGGGTTTTAAGATCATCCAGAGAGACCCTCCTCTCTGTCCCACCACCTTCTCAGGCTCATTTGGTAGCAACAAGTGAAAGGGCCTTCTTGGTGGCTGCCCAGGCTCTGGAATAGCAATAGCAATAGCAAGTACATTTCTATACCACTTATCAGTGCATTTAAGCACTCCCTAAGCAGTTTACAATGTGTAAGCTAATTGCCCCCAACAAGCTGGATACTCATTTTAGTGACCTCGGAAGGATGGAAGGCTGAGTCGACCATGAGCCCCTGGTTGGTATTGAACTCACAACATTGTGGCTTGTGAGTGAGTGGCTGCAGTACAGGCATTTAACCACTGCACCACCAGGGCTTCCTCCCCCGAGAGGCCAGGACGGCCCCATCCTTGTTATCCTACCAGGAGCAGTTAAAACATTTTTGTGCCCTGACAAATGGTTGAGGTTTGGTTCTTAATGCTGTGTGGTGCTAGTTTTTGAAGTGTTATGAGTATTGTATAGTGTTATTTTTGTTGTTTTAATGTGTTTTAGTATTTTAACTGTTTCAATATGTACTGCTTTTAAGTACTTTTATCTTTTTGGTTGCATTAATTCTATTTTAATGTGTGTGTTTGTATGTTTTTAATTGTACTGTTTTAATCTGTAAGCTGCTTTGTGTCCCAATTTTTTTGGGGAAAGCAGGAAATAAATAAAGATGATGGTAGGCAACCTATGTGTTTGTAGTGAACATGGAATGTTAAGGAGACCAGAAATATTTTCCAGTAGCTTTTTCTTATTCATTCCTTTCTTCTGGTCTTCAAACAATGATCTACTGCTTTGGTAGTACTAAATGTGTTGGTTGGTTTAAAATGGTTTCCTTGCATCATTTGATGATATCATATGGCAGGTCAATCCATAGATGTGGAGTGGAACACTTGGATGCTAAAATCCCAAACTAAAAAAAAAGGAAAGAGGGAGATTCACACATCTCTACATAGCAAACATTGATTGACAAGGGATAACCTAATGATGTTGTTAGAGAGGTGATTAACTGAAGGGGAAATGGTACCAACACTGAAGACAATTGGAGCTGCAAAGAGGCTCACCATGAGAAACCAACAGAAACCTAATATCAGGAATGGTAGTGCTTCACAATGTAGCCAAACCACTTTCTCGCTGCCAACCCAGTGAATGGAAGATTAAAGGATTTCTTAAAACACTTAAATAATTGCCAGGAGAGGGGTTTTTTTTCCAAAAAAGAAAGTATTAGAGACAAATGTGAGGTGTGTAGAAAATGAATTCATTGAACAATTGCAGTTTTGTTTTTGTATGGAAATAAGAAACAATGTGAGATTTAAGCAGGGAAATTTAACAATGGCAGATTTCTTTTAATAGATTCAAGTGTTTCATTCCTGCTTTTCATATGTTTATTCATATTTTATTGTCCTGTTTGACCCATGTGGATTAAATAATAGATAAATAACAAATCAATAGATCATTGTCCTTGGATGTGTAGAAACTCATAATTCTTTAGGGCAGGACACAATTGGAGACAAATAATAAAACCTCTTTCGTGAAGTTTGTGTCCTAGAAAAAGAAATGTACTCAAGTTTGAATGATATATGAAGAGTTCTTGTTTTTTTTTTCTCATGTACAACAGAGGGCTGCTCAGTCACAACTGTATTTTGTTTCTCTTTCATTCCTATTAAAATATGGCTGATATAAATCCTCCTTACACTTTGCAGGAGCAGTGTGCTCTCCTTATTAAAATCAATGTCTAAATGCTGCTTGCAATTTATTTGTAACAGCGCTAATTGCCTCAGGTATAAATGCCCAATTTACAGTAGCTGACCCCAGAAAAAATAACTACAGTTTCACAAGGACCAACTACTGGCTGGCCTAGCCAGATTTGAAGTCATCTGTAAAGTATCCAATAACCCCCTGGGTTTATGGACAGAAAGAGGAGCAATGGCATTTTGCCATTGTATCCTGCAAACAACTCCCCATATTGCTAGAGCAAGCAACTGGGTATGCAAAGGCCTTTCCACAGTCAGTTCACCTACCTTCTTTTGGTAACAGAGATGGAGGGGCCATGCATTCTACTTTATGGAGAACAATTCTCTTTTTCAAGTGTCAGAGGATAGCCTTTTATTTGGAGGGTAGTCTAGTTCAATACTATTTTAAAGATGAAAGACCATCAAAAGGGAACTTAGAGGCCTTGGCATTGCTTCTCAACACTTAGCATTTGGATGGCAGACTAAGCAAGCATCCACCCAGTTACAATCTTCTTGGTATTTCTATTTTCCATCCATGATGGTCATGAGAGCTCCATCTTACCCTTTCATCTCAATGTTTTGGTACAATGTTTTGGCTGGCCTTGACAAGATAATAAAGGAGATTGTGATAGTCCTGGAACTTGCTGATGTTGGACATCATGACAGGCAGTGTCCCTCTCATAACTTATTGTATGGCTTTTCAAACCGTCTTACCTTTCCCAACTTAAATTTTAATTTGCCTGGCATCCGAACCCTATCATGGGGATTTTGCCACCAAATCCACCACCCAGGTCCATTTCGGATCCATCCCCACTCCTAGGGGTGCTCCAGTAGCCATTTTCTTAAGACAGAAAACTCCCGGTTTTGAAAAGAGGCACACTGAGCGCCCCTGGGAGCGGGGATGGACCCAGGATGGGCCCAGGTGGCAGATTCGCTTGCAAAATCACTGTGATAGTATCAGGATGCCAGCCGAACTAAAATTTAAGTTGGGAGAGGTAAGACGATTTTAAAAGCCATGTGATAAGCTAAACCCCTATGCCAGTGATGGTGAACCTTTCTGGAGCTGAGTGCTGAAACTAAAAGTTTTTCCAGCACCGGGTAACACCTGGTGCTGGGGGCAGGAATTCCACCCTCTGGGGGCAGGACTTCTCCCCACAGAACTTTCCCAGCCCCCAGCTGCCTCCAGAGGGACAGCTGGGGGCCAGGAAAGCTCAGGGGAGGAGCAAGAGGTGACCTATTCCTCCTCCTCCCCAGAGACCTTTCCCAGCCCCCAGCTGCCTCCAGAGATACGGCTGGAGGCTGGGAAACTCAGAGGGAGGAGCAACAGGAGTGCACCTATTTTTCTTCCTCCCCATGGACCTTTCCCATCCCCCAGCTGTCCCAGAGGGACAGTTGGCAGCTGGGTAAGCTCAGGTGGAGAAGCAACAGGCATGTGTCTATTCCTTCTCCTCCCTACAGACCTTTCCCTGTCCCCAGTTGCCTCCAGAGTGACATCTGGATGTCAGAAAATCTCAGGGGAAGTAGCAACAGGTGCGGGCCTATTCCTACTTCTCTCGGTGGACCTTTCCCAGCCCCCAGATGTCTCCAGAGGGACAGCTGAGGGCCAGGAAATCTCGGGCGGAGGAACAACAGGCATATGTGCCTGTTCCTCCTCCCTGCTGCTGCCAGGCCAAATAGCATTGTGTGCCATCTCTGGTACATGGCCCCATGCTTTCTTGTGCATTTCACTTTCAGTAGGAGACCAAGGCTTCATCTGCATTGCACAGATAATCCAGTTAGAACTGTAGTTTTGTGAGATTTAGCCTTCTCTGTCAGAGAGCTCTGGTGCCACAATAAACTACAATTCCTACAATTCTGTGGTACTGTGCCAGGGCAGGTCTTGAACTCGATTATTTCTGCAGTGTGTTTTGGACCTCTGTTAAAGGCCTGTGCTAGAGTTCACCAACCAATACTCTTCCTTCTTCTTTCCTTTCCTTTCCTTTCCTTTTTTCTTTTGAGTCTGGCCAGGCTTTGATATAAGCTTTGTGAGAGAAGACTATTTTTTCTCATAAACTTTGCATTTTGTTCTAATAATTGTTGTTTTGAAGTATTTATTTCTTATCCCATTGTTGATATGTATGCATTATGAATGGGGTTGTTGTCACACATTCAAAATGACAATGAAAAATGCAAAGGGAAAGGGAGGGGGAAATTTGCAGTTTTCTTTCTTTCTCTCTCCCCCCCCCCAAAGCTGTCTTGAGCTGCCTAATTAATGAATGAACAACAACAACAACAACAACAAAAAACAGTTAAAATATCTCTACATGAAGAATTACACAGAGAGGGTTTTTTTTTCCAATAAGGAACCATTCTTGCCCATATGTCTTCAGAGATGGGAGGGAAAATGGGGAGAGGCCAAGTCAAGAATAACAGTTTAGGCTGCATCCACACTGACAAATAATCTGGTTTGGCAGCACTTTAACTGCCATGGCTCAATGTTATGGAATTCTGGGAATTGTAATTTGTTGTGGCCTCACAAGACTACAAATCCTACGATTCTATAGGATGGAGTGATGACTATTAAAGTGGTGTTAAACTGCATTATTTCTACAGTGTACATACACTCTTAATCCTGCACAAAATTCACACAGTTTCTTTTGCACAGAAAACAGCATTTTCTGTGTATAACCTCCATGTGTGTCTCAAATCTCAAATCTTACACAAAAATTGCATATAGTTTTTCTCCACACAGAAAAAAAGCATATTCTGTGTGTGTGTGGGGGGGGGGGGACCTATGTGTGGATTTTGTGCAGAATAAGTCCCAAACTACAGCATTTTCTGTGAAGGAAATAACATTCACTGAGTAGAAAATAATATTAAAATAAATAATAAAATACTGGTTGTTGTTCTTGTTGCTGCTACTATTGCTGCTGCTACTGCTGCTTTGCACAAAACCTGTACAGGAGAATTTTGAACAGAATAAATCTCAAACTGAAGAATTTATCATTGGAAGAAAAAATACTATAGTCATTGTTATTGTTATTGTTTTAGAACAAAATTTGAAAAAAAATACATTCTTAGCAATAAACTAACAAATAGACATAACCTTGCTTAGCAAAGCCAGTTTCAAGAGATGCAAAATTTATGGCTATTTTAAAGCCATGGGGAAAATTCAAGATTTTTTCTGGTTTGGTTTTTAGTTTGAAAAAAAAAAATTTTTTTTTCAGAAAGATTGAAAAAATGCAATGTTAGCATGCTTTACAGATAGGCAGTCACTTTGTTACTTTAGGAACCTAAAATTTATATGCTGTTGTATATAAATTGGTTTGGGACAAAATGTTTGCTTTATTAGAAGTATAGTCACATTTGCAAGGGTTAGGGGCAGAGGACCCTCATGAAAGTGAAAAAACTGTGACTATTTTAGCCTCGCCCAGACACGAATGATACAGAGTCCTCTCCCATCAAGAACACCACCATAACTCCCTTTGCAACCTTGCCACATTTCCCCCACATTTCCATCTTCTTCCCTCTCTTCCTCCCTCTCTCTCCCAGCCAGGCAAAAACAACAGCCTCCCCTCCCCACTTTGCCAGACATAGTATCCCCCATATTTCCAAACTTCAGATTGACAGTGCAAGAAGGTGGATCCTCCATGGTGATCAAACTGCTATCATTGAAAGTGGAAAGAGTTTGGAAATGTGTTTCTTTTGACTGGCTAGGAGGGATGGTGTGGGAGTTAAGAGGTCGATCTTGATAAGTAGAAGCTACAAAGTCACAAATAGTCAAAACCATGAATCTGAAACCCACAAATGTGAAGGGGTGACTGTATAGTTTTAGAAAACAATTAGAAATTGAATTTACTTCATTATTTTTTTCCACATAATGCAGCTGTCATGTCCTGAGCTCATAGAATTATACAATCCTATGTAGAGTTGGGAGCAACCTCATGGGCCATCAGGTCAAATCCCTTGGCTTAATGCAGGATCTCCAGCAAAAGCATCCCCAGCAGGTAGTGGTCCAGCCTGTATTTGAAGATGTCCAAAGAAGGAGACCTCACCACTTCTCTAGGCAATTGGTTCCAAACTATTAGGAACACCTGATCTATGAAGATTATTGCATGCCTCTTTTTGCCTGATCCAGAAATGGGCTGGACATGGGCTGAAACTGGTGAAAATGGATTGTATCCCGCACCTCCATGCCCAACTTAGTCACATCACGTACCCAATCCAGATTCCTGGTGCACATTTCGAAGAATGGGAAAGTATTGTTCTTTGAAATGTACAGGAGGAGTTTGGATCAGGTACACAATGTGGTCGAGCCATGCGATAAGATCTGTTTTCACCAGTTTAAGCCTGTGCCCAGCCCGTGCCTGGATTGGATCAAAAGAGGCATGCAATAATCTCCTAAAAGAAACATCTTAGCTTTGACAGTTTATGATAATCAGCCAAAAAACAGTATGAATACAAGAAACCATAAACATTAGTAAAACAATGGAAATGATTTTGTCCACTCTGGTTCTCCAAGATGTCAAGCAGATTTAAAGCTCTCTTTCCCATAAAAAGAACAGTGAAAAGGAAATCAGGACCAGGAGTCACAATGATCTAATGCTATATATCTGAGCTTCTCAGGCCATTTGATATGAGGGGACTAGCATTTTTTCTTCTAATGAGTCTGGTCCCATAGTTTTCTAATGTGACTTGATGTCACGGCCAGCCATGAGGAAGACTCGGAGGACGAGGAGGAGGATGGGTCTCCTTCAGAGGAGGGAGAGATACAGGCTCCACCTGGCTCTCATTCTGATCTGCCTGAGCCAAGCCCGGTTCTCCCAGCCCCAGAGCAGCCAGGTCCTAGTGCTCCTTCCTTGGAGGCTCAGCTGCCTAGTGGGGAGAATCAGGAAGATACAGCAGAGCCAGTACCTTCCTTTAGGCAGAGGAGAGCTGAGAGTGCTGGCAGTCGCAGGTCCAGGAGACTGGCTGAAAAGCAGCTGCTTAAGAAGCCTCAGCTGGCACTGAGGTAGGATTTGACTATTTAAGGAGTGGCAAGAGGCTTCCTCAGTGCCAAGATTTATTCTGTCCTGGACTACAGCCAGTCTCAGTTCCCACAGCTGCTAGGGATGGAAAGGGTGAGCTGCAAACAGCAAAGCCAGCCACAAACCTTCCGTAGTCGAAACACCAACAAAACAGAGTCCAGAAATCAGCGTCAATCAGTCTAAGGTCAGGGCAGGCAGCAATCAGCAAAAGTCCAGTCCGGTCCAGGGTCAAGGCAACAGAGTTCCACAAGGCAAGAGCGAGAGGCACACAGCAGGAAATGAAGCAGCCCAGGTGTAGAGCAGGTGGGGCACCTGGGGACTGCTTGGACACCCACCTCCGCTATCTCGGTCTCCCAGAGGGACCCCTTGCTGGTCCCTGCCAACCTGCGGCTGCCATCCATGGAACTGTTGCTGGTGGGGGCTATGTTGGATTCGGGGGCCTCAACTGCTTCATGGACTTGGGGTTTGCGCAACGTCATGGGATCCCGATGGAGGCGTTGCTCGAGCCCCGGACAGTGGAGACCATTGATGGATGGCTTCTCCGGTCGGGCCCTGTGACGCACCAAACTCCGGTACTTCACCTAGAGATCCAAGGACATGGTGAGGAGCTGCGGTTTTTGCTGGCCGCGGTTCCTCACTTCCCGCTAGTGCTGGGCATGTCGTGGCTCTCGCGGCATGACCCGCATATTTCCTGGTCCCGGTGGGAGGTGCTCTTTGGTTTGGAGTACTGCCAGGAGCACTGTTGGCCAGAAAGGATCCCAGCTGCGGTGGTGGCGGGGGCTCAGGACAGTACCGTGTCGTTGCCAGAGAAGTACCGGGACTTTGCAGATGTCTTCGACAAAAAGGAGGCTGACCGGCTTCCCCCGCACCGGCCCTATGATTGTGCCATTGATCTGGTGCCTGGAGCCCCTATTCTGGTGGGGTGCCTCTACTCTCTCTCGGAGCCTGAGCTGGCGGCTCTGAGGGAGTTTTTAGAGAAGAATCTGCAGTGGGGCTTCATTCATCCGTCTAAGTCCCCTGCAGGAGCACTGGTACTTTTTGTCCGCAAAAAGTCGGGGGAGTTGCACCTCTGCAACGACTATCGAGCCCTGAACAAGATCACTGTCCGGAACCGCTACCCCTTGCCATTGATTCCAGAATTGCTGTAGCGGCTCTGCCACGCCAAGGTCTTCACCAAATTGGATCTTCATGGGGCTTACAACTTGGTGAGGATCCGGGCTGGGGATGAGTGGAAGACGGCCTTCCAGACTCGTTATGGGCATTATGAGTACACAGTCATGCCCTTTGGACTCTGTAATGCTCCCGCCGTCTTCCAGCATTTTGTCAATGATGTGTTCCGGGACTATTTGGATCGGTTCGTCATCATATATCTAGATGACTTCCTGATTTACTCCCCAACTCAGGAGGCCCATGATGCCCATGTGCGTGCCGTGCTCCAGCGCCTGAGGGAACACCACTTGTACGCCAAGCTGGAAAAGTGTGCCTTTGATCTCAGGGAGGTGGACTTTCTGGGGTACACTGTTTCGGCACAGGGCGTGGCCATGGATCCTGCCAAGATCGAGGCGGTGCTGTCTTGGCAGCCCCCTCACAACAGGAAGGATGTGCAGCGGTTCCTGGGGTTCGCCAACTTCTATCGGAAGTTCATCAAGGACTATGCGGACCTCACGAGCCCCATCTCCCAACTGTTGCGGGGGGAGGGCTGGTTCCAGTGGACGGCGGCGGCACAGTCTTCATTCGAGGCCCTGAAGATGCGCTTCACATCAGTCCCGATTTTGCAGCACCCGGATCCTCGCACGCCCTTTGTGGTGGAAGCTGATGCTTTGGATGTGGCCATCGGGGCGGTGTTGCTCCAGCCCACGGGTCCCCAGGGGCATTTGCTACCATGTGCCTTTTACTCCCGGCAGCTCTCTTCTCCAGAATTGAACTACACCATCTGGGAGAAGGAGCTGTTGGCAATCAAGGCAGCATTCGAGACGTGGCGGCATTTATTGGAGGGGGCGGCACACCCGGTGGTGGTCCATACAGACCACAGGAATTTGGAGCATCTGCAGATGGCCAGGAAGCTGTCTCAGAGGCAACAGCGCTGGTCGTCCTTTTTCGCAAGGTTCCAGTTCCAGCTCCAGTACATTCCGCAGTCCCGGAACTGGCAGGCGGTCGCTCTCTCCAGAAAGCTGGAATACGCCATGGGACCAGGGCAAGAATTGCGGTCCACCATCCTCTGTCCGGAGAACTTCGCGGCTGCTCCAAGGGAAGCGGTGCTGGTGGACCAGATCCGTGACCTTCAGCGCCAGGATCCACTGGTGGCGCAGCATTCGGAGGACGGGGAGGCCTCGCCGTTCACCATCCGCAATGGTCTCCTCTTCCACCAGGGCCACCTGTACGTGCCAGCAGGTCTGTGTCGGGAGGCGCTCTTGCAGCTGTGCCACGACTCCAAGCCGGCAGGACACTTCGGCTTTTGCAAAACTCTGCACCTCCTCACCCGGGAGTTTTGGTGGCCTCGAGTTTGGGCGGAGGTGGCTAAGTATGTGGACACGTGCCCAGTGTGCCATTGGGTGAAGGACCATCCGGGTTGGCCGGCGGGGTTGCTGATGCCACTGCCAACGCCATCGGGTCCCTGGAAGGTGGTGTCCATGGACTTTATCACGGACTTGCCCCCTCTGCTGGCTGCACCACCATTTGGGTTGTGGTGGATCTGTTTTCCAAGATGGCACACTTTGTGCCGTGTGCAGGTCTTCCCATGGCCAAGGAGGCGGCTCGGATGTTTATCCACCACATCTTCCGGCTCCATGGCCTGCCGGAGGGGGTGGTGTCTGACCGCAGCATTCACCGCCCGGTTCTGGACCAGTTTGCTCCAGCTCTTGGATGTCACGCCCCACCTGTCTTCGGCTCACCATCCTTAGTCGGACGGTCAGACGGAGAGAACCAACGGCACCCTGGAGCAGTACCTTCGCTGCTATGTGAGCTACCGCCAGGATAACTGGGTGGATTTGCTCCCGTTGGCGGAGTTTGCTTATAACAATGCCGTGCACGCCTCAACCCTGCAGACGCCTTTCTTTGCCATGGGAGGCTTTCATCCGCGTGGTTTCCCGGCAGTGGTGCCCAGTTCGGATGTTCCTGCGGTGGATCAGTGGCTTCAGGAGCTCCGGGAAGCACAGTCTCTGCTGCAAGAGCAGTTGGAGGTGGCCAAGGAGGCTTACAAGAGGGGCGCAGACCGGCACCATCAGGAGGGGCCTCCGTTGCAAGTGGGGGACTCGGTCTGGCTCTCTACACGTCACCTGCCCCTGCAGCAGCCTTGTCAGAAGTTGGACACACGGTTTGTGGGGCCCTACAAGATTGTGGCCCAGGTGAATCCAGTGGCGTTCCAGCTCCAGCTGCCTGCGACATGGCGGATTCATCCAGTGTTCCACAGCTCCTTGTTAATTCCAGACTCGGAGGTTCGGCCTGATGCTGGCCCGACGCGTCCGCCAGAGCCGGGTTTGGTGGATGGGGAGCAGGAGTTCGAGGTGGCTCAGATCTTGGACTCTCGTCGCCGTCGGGGGTGTCTCCAGTACTTGGTGGACTGGGTTGGCTATGGGCCGAAGGAGCGCTCCTGGGTGGATGCTGTGGATGTCCATGCTCCATGTTTGGTTCGGGCTTTCCACCGCCGCTGTCCTGACAGGCCATGTTCCCCGCCGCTGGAGGGGGACCGTTATGAGGGGGGGAATGATGTCATGGCCAGCCATGAGGAGGACTCGGAGGACGAGGAGGAGGATGGGTCTCTTTCAGAGAAGGGAGAGATACAGGCTCCACCTGGCTCTCATTCTGATCTGCCTGAGCCAAGCCCGGTTCTCCCAGCCCCAGAGCAGCCAGGTCCTAGTGCTCCTTCCTTGGAGGCTCAGCTGCCTAGTGGGGAGAATCAGGAAGATACAGCAGAGCCAGTACCTTCCTTTAGGCAGAGGAGAGCTGAGAGTGCTGGCAGTTGCAGGTCCAGGAGACTGGCTGAAAAGCAGCTGCTTAAGAAGCCTCAGCTGGCACTGAGGTAGGATTTGACTATTTAAGGAGTGGCAAGAGGCTTCCTCAGTGCCAAGATTTATTGTAGTTTCCTTGGGAGACGACAGTCAGTGTGGCTCTTGGTTTCCTGGTGTGTGCCTCTCGCTCTTGCCTTGTGGAACTCTGTTGCCTTGACCCTGGACCGGACTGGACTTTTGCTGATTGCTGCCTGCCCTGACCTTAGACTGATTGACGCTGATTTCTGGACTCTGTTTTGTTGGTGTTTCGACTACGGAAGGTTTGTGGCTGGCTTTGCTGTTTGCAGCTCACCCTTTCCATCCCTAGCAGCTGTGGGAACTGAGGCTGGCTGTAGTCCAGGACACTTGCACTGGTGTAGGGAACCGCACTTTCAGTAGGGTTATATTAAAGTCTCTCTGCTACATACTTTTTTACAAATAATGTGGGAGGAATAAACACATGAAAACATTATCTTAAACATTTTTATTTGTTATTCTAAAATAAAATATTCCATCATCCTTATTTCCCCATTTTTTCTGAAAAAATAAGACTTCCAGGGGGAAGGGGGGGGGGGAGATTCAAATTTTCCCAGTTTTTTTTCTTCCATGCCTTCACATCTCTACAAGTTTCCCGGATCTCACCAAATAACTCCCCTGAGAAGGCTGTTCATTGACCTTGAAATCTGGAATAAAGTCCAGGTCTCTAGTTTTAATGTATTTTTCAAGGCAACAGAGCCAGAAGTGAGTATTTTCCTTCATTTGTCATATAGGACGGGAATTTAGCTTCTGTGGGCTAAATTACTCTACAGGGATAGTCCAAGACCTTTTGCTGCTTTTCATGAAGAATAAGATGGTACACGCACACACATATTAATTCCAAGAACAAAAGATGACAAGACTGGCAGTTGAATCAATGCCATCTGCACTGTTAATGGGAGAATATCTTCTGCTGAATGCAAAAGGTAGCAGACTGCCTTAGGGGATATAGCACAAGCCACGTGCCATGCAGTTTTCTCAAACACCTGATTGCCTTCTCCTAGCAGCTGCTGAATGAGGAGATGGCTTCATTCTCTCTAATGATAAAGCCGGCCCTGTTCTTTCCAAGGTGTAGCAACTGTAGCCAGTTTTACAGACCACAAAACACACAGCCGGAGGGTTTCACAACAAACACAGAAAGAAAAGCGGGGAGAAACCGACAATGTAATGAACTGTATTACAACAATGTCCCAAAGGAACAAAACCACAAGTCTACCATATATACAAGAATCATATATTTATATGTAAGTAACCACATTGCAGTAATACTACAAAACACAGAATACACAATATAAAGTGCTATAGAGCACTATATATCCCAAACTATGTCCTCTGTGCTCCCTCTCATCCTAACAACCTCTGTTCCCTGCTGTTCTTTCTGTGCCAATTTTACAGATTCCAGCTAAGAGAGGTCTGCTGGCTCATGGAATCCAACTCACTCCACCTTTACACATGACTTTTAAAGTAGCACTTCCTTTCTCACACATTTTGATGACTGCTACAGAACATGCTGTACCACAGTCTATGAAAAAATGCTGTCAGGCATCTTTGCTACTGTGAGTAAAGGAGTCAGATCAACTGTTACCAGATGACAGCCCTGATCAAAGACTGATAACAGTGCTTATTTATTAATTTAGTTCATAATTAAAAAAAATCTATAGGAACTTGCCAGGGAGGTTTTTTTCTAGGTCAAATTATTACCTCTGCTGAAAGCAATGCATAATTCCTATAACTTACATGTGATTAAAGAACAGGACAATGAGCACTTCATTTTGAGCTTTGGATTCAGACAGTGAGTATTATTTTAATTCCTGCCCTGTGAGCAACCTTGGAGTCAACTCCCATATAAAGAAGACATGTCCAAGTTTCCTATGGAATCACGATTCTAAGCAGCTGATGGGAACAGTAATAAGCATCTCCCCTCCCTCTGCTTCATGCTGATAGATGTGCCATCAGCTCAAAATGCAGATTTTCTTGGTGACAGTTGCTATGTGAAATGTTATGAGATAGAAATTACTGTCATAATTAATAATAGGTAAAGGTTTTCTCTTTGATGTGCTAAATTCCATGTTGCTTGATTGAGACTTCGCGGCTGTGTTTATTACTGTAACTTTCTGTTTTGTCTTATTGGTTCGATTGCTATCCGGATCTAAACTCCCACGGGATTTACACAGAACTATTAATACTTAAGCTGTTCATCTGTGCCTTTCCTTGTGAGACAAAGAAACCTTCTTAATGAGATTATTAATACACCTTTAATTGTAAAACCCTTACATATGGAAACATAAAAATGCAGACTTTTGCAAACTTTGGGGGGTTGCAGACTGCCAGAAATAGTGTGAATTCAGTCCACTTTTAGGGTTAGGGTTAGTGCTAGGGAATCATGGGAACTGTTATTTTTCTGAGACATTGAGCCTTCTCTGTCAGACAACTCTGATGCCACAATAAAATACAGTTCCCATGGTTCCCTAACTCTAACCCTAACCCTAAAAGTGGACTGAATTCACACTATTTCTGGCAGTCTGCAACCCCCCTTTGTCTAAACACACAAATAGATAATAATAATAATATTTGGAATTCCTAAATGGGAATATAGAGATAATGTACAATAATAAAGAGAGGCAGGGTGGTGTAGTGGTTTGAATGCTGGACTAGAATATCAGGAGACCAGAGTTCAAATCTCCACTCAGTCATGGAAACTCACTGGGTGACCTTGGGTAAGTTGCACTCTCTCAGCCTTAGAGGAAGGCAGTGGTGAACCCCTCTGAACAAATTCTGCCAAGAAAACCCCATGATAGGTTCACCTTAGGACGTTTTCACACGGGCTTTTGGAGGACGCTAGCCGGCCTCCGTCCGGCCCCACTCCGGCAAAATGTCAAATGTTTCATACGACGTTGCAGCAAGCCCCGCCCCTTCCGGTGCCATCCCCGGCACTAGCCGGCGTCAGTCCGGGGTTTGCTGCACGTGTTCACATGACATCGCAGCAAGCCCTGCCCCCTTTAGCTCTAATTCCGGCATCAGCGCCGGAGTTGTAATTCCTTTTTTTTAAAGGAATTAGGTCGCTGCCACTGGAGCCATTCCGGAGTGAGCGGAAGGCTCCGTTCCGGAATGGCTCCAGGCGGATTTGGACGTTTGTGTATGAAAACGTCCTTAGAGTCACCATAAGTAAAAAAAAAAAGACGAAAACACTCAACAGCAATCATTTAAAAGGCTTATAATAAACAATCCTGACCTCTTTCAAAAACAACAAGAAACAGACAGAAATATTACTTTAAAAGACTGGAGCACTTCCTTTCTTGAAATGGATAATTAACAGAGCTGTCATATGTGAAGGCACATTCCACATAGAAGGGACAAACTAATGCTTGCCAAATCCATGCAGTAGCTAGTTACAAACAACAGGTTACCTATAATTAGTTCCTCCCCTTCCCAACAATAAAGGTATAAAAACACTGCATTTTGATTGAGTTTCCCAAGTCTCAGGACCTTCCCCTTCTTCACTGGTCCTTAAGGCAAGTGGAGAAAACTCAGGGTGAGAACACTGTTTTGAAAAGAAACTTTTTTTAAAAAAAAACAATTGCATGCTGGTGTCCCTTGTTACTACAGGCTACTTTACAACAGCTACTGTATATCTTCCAAGGGATCTGCCTGTCCCATCCTGTTCAAAGATTATCAAATTGTAGTGAGTTTCATTGCTCAGTGACAGGGAGAAATCAGCACTAGGAAATACTGAGTTGCTTTAAAGTTAATTTTGTCATTATGTGGATATGGTCTCGCTAAATATCACAAGGTCCATTGCTGACTCATCTTCTGTTGTGACTGCTGACAGTGGACTAAGAAGAGAGGGTTTTGTGCCATAGGCCACTCAGGCAAGTTTTTAAGTACAGGTATATCTCAGTTAATGTTTCAACAAGCTTTTTATTTGAAACTAATAATATAGACAAGTGACATGAAACAACCATGTCAGGTAAGTCTTGCATTAGTAAATAAATACATTTTGAACCTTCAGAATGTTTTTTATTTATTTCTCCACTTTCCACTTTTCTTGAGTTTCATGTTTGTGCCCAAACTTATACACATATGTTTCTTAAAACATGCTGGAAGTAGTTAGAGAGGCAGGCTAATCTGCTTCCCCCTTTCCTCTCTGTTTTGTTCATGCACACTTAGTGTGCATGGATTTTGGAAACAGTAACTGTTTACCTTGTAGGCAGGAAGACATAGCTAGAGTAGGACTGGCTAGAATCCTGATCTTTTCCAGTTCAGGCTTTATTGCATTACTGACTGCAGATCATAGAATTATAGAATCATAGAGTTGGAAGAGACCACAAGGGCTATCCAGTCCAACCCCCCTGCCATGCAGGAACTCAAAATCAAAGCATCCCCGACAGATGGCCATCCAGCCTCTGTTTAAAGACCTCCAAAGTAGGAGACTCCACCACTCTCCGAGGGAGTGTGTTCCATTGTCGAACAGCTCTCACTGTCAGGAAGTTCCTCCTAATATTGAGGGGAATCTCTTTTCCTGCAGCTTGCATCCATTGTTCCGGGTCCTGTTCTCTGGGGCAGCAGAAAACAAGCTAGCACCGTCCTCAATATGACATCCCTTCAAATATTTAAACAGAGCTATCATATCCCCTCTTAACCATCTCTTCTGATGCAGCCCATCACCAGAAGCCTGTGTTACTCCAGCCCTCCTTTACAATCCTCCTAGTGCCAATGCTGCTAAATAATAACTTCCAGCTAGACAGAGGACAAGGAAGAAAACAATGGCTGGGTGGGCATAAAAAGTATTTTTCAAATGATCTGATTTTTGTCTTGGCAGCTTTCTTCACTGTCCAGCTTTCATATCTATGCACAGAAATCAGAAATCATATTTATTTATTATTATTTAATGTATTAATTTATATCCCTTTTTTTACTCAACACCAGATCTAAAGCAGCACACAATGTTTTAAAAGTACAATACAATTGTAGAACACTTAATATAAAAGGTAAAACACAATTTAACTAAATTTCTGTTTTAAAAATGCAAGTTAAAACAGTTTAAAACAGCATTTAAAAATATACTTATGAACATAATAAAACAAAACAAAACAAAAACTATACACCGCCCTTAAAAGCTTTATTGCCATGTGCACTAAAAAAAAACCCAAAAGCTTCCTAAAAAAATATTTTTACCTGCTGGCAGAAATAGGGGGGGGGTGCAACCAGACCTCCTGCAGAAGAGGATTCAATACTTGGGAGCAGCCACCTAGAAGGCTCATTCTTGTGTTATCACCAGAGGGGCCTTGAATGGTGGTGGGACTGGGAGAAAGCCTTCTCCTGCCTATCTTACAGCATGGACATCCTCATATACAGAGATACAGAAATACTATGACTTCAATAATCCTGACTCTTTCATTCAATGATGCATCCTTACACTTCATTTAATGATGGATTTATACATTTGAGGATCTTATCTAGTTGCTTCATAGCTGCCTTTCTAAGCCTTAGTTTTCTGATTTCTTGACAATTGTCCCCATTTTGATTAATGATTATGCCAAAATATAAAAAAATATTTAACAACCTTGATGTCTTCACCATCTTCTTTAAAGTTATGTAAATCATTGTGATCATTATGTTTGTCTCCTTACTAATCAGCAGTAAAACTGCTTTTGCACCTTCTTCCTTAACTTCCATCAGTAATTGTTCTAAGTCTTTGCTAATAATAATCTTTTCTGCTAGTAATATGGTGGCATGCGCATATCTTCAATCATTGATATTTTTCCGTCCAACTTTCACATCTCTCTCCTGAGTTTAATCCTGGTTTCTATATTATATATTCTCTGTGTAAATGAAAGATAGAGTGCTAAAATACAACCTTGTCTGACAGTCTTGCAGATTGGAAACCATTCTGTTTCTCCCTAGACTAGACTGTCATGATAGAGATCTGTTATCTTGAGTATAGGTTATACATTAGGACCGTCAAATATTGTGACACTTCCATATCTTTTATCGTGATCCTTGGTTTTTCATGATGCACATAATTAAAGGCTTTGCCATAATTGATTAAGCCCAGGACAATTTTTCCCCCCTTAAATTCTTTTGTGCACTCTATTGGCCAACACAGGTTTGCAATATGTTTTATAATGTCTCTTCCTTTTCTTGATCCAGTTTGGGTATCTTGCATTTCTCACTCCATATATGGCAAAAATCTTTGTTAAAAAAATCTTGGGTATCACTTTGCTTGCATTAGAGATTAACATAATTTTCCAATGATTACTACAGGCTATTACAACCCCTGGTGTCCAGGTTGTTAGGGGACAAGAATATATATTGCATGTTTCCAGTCTGTGGGTCATATTTATTGGCAATATTTGATACAATTTGGATGGATTCCATGTCTGTAGCTTCAAAGAGCTCTGTCAGTATTGCATTTGTTCCTGATGATTTATTTCCTCCAAATGCTTTGAAACTAGCCTTCATTTCACTTTCTAATGTTATAGGGTTTCTTTTTGGCTATAGATAATCTTTTTACATTCTTCTCTGGTAATATCCCTAGTTTCAGTCCACAGTTCTTCTATTTCACATTTAATTAGGCTCAGTAGTGCAAATCTGCTCTTTACATGGCCTTTAAATTCTACTGATATGTTATTTAGATTCTGTTTAAACACTGTGATTGATTTAATGTTCTTTATCTTCTGTTTCCAGTTATATAGACTGTGATTTCTATGTTGACTATCCAGTGATATCCATTTATAAAACATTCTGTTCAGTTGGCTGAAGAGTGTATTTGCAACAAACAACCTGTTGGCATCCCAAAACTTGATAAGTCACTCCCCTGCTTCATTACTCAATCTGAGGTCAAATTCTCCAACAATATTTGGCTGTACTCTGTTTCCTACTGTCACATTGCAGTCTCTATGATTATCAGCAACATCTTTTGGTGTGTGATCAATTTCTTCCTGGGCACCAGCATAGACTCTTTCTATTTCTGTCTCTTTTGCTGCTGTATTTGAAACAAAAAAATGTATGGCTATATTGATAGATCTCCCATGAACCCTTACAAATATAATTCAATCAGACTTTCCATTACATCCCTTTACTGCCTTTGCTACATGTCATCCTGTTTCTTCTTAGAATGTCATTTCCAGACACTATGTAATTATCTGGCTGAAAATGTTACAGTCCCACCCACTCTAGTTTGCTCATACCAAACGTTGTAATGTTTATATGTTCCATTTTTCTTTTCGTTTTACAAGAAGTTCTTTACAAGAGTTATTTTGGCTTTAATCCAGTTACATCATTTAACACAGTGCTTATGTGTACTTGTCCTTTGCTCTTCCCACTATCAGGTTGAATGCCTTCCAACTTGGATGCCTCATTTTTCAGCTCTATCTATTGCTTCATTTTGGATTGTCATTGTAGAATTTTCAAGTAAAAAAATACTGAGAACTGGTTTACCAGCATCTTCTTCTGAGCAGTAATGACAACAGTTAGGGGGGTTGCAGACTGCCAGAAATAGTGTAAATTGAGTCCACTTTAAGGGTTAGGGTTAGTGCTAGGGAATCATGAGAATTGTTTCTTTTCTGAGACATTGAGCCTTCTCTGTCAGAGAGTTCTGGTGCCACAATAAAAAACAGTTCCCATGATTCCCTAACCCTACCCCTAACCCTAAAAGTGGACTCAATTTGCACTATTTCTGGCAGTCTGCAACCCCCCTTAGCTAACATCCCACTGCCATAACTTCTGAGAGATCATCTGCTTGTATCACTTCCCACTACTGCTGCTTTTCATTAGCTTTCCTTCTGGAGTTCCTCTGCTACCTTCACCACTGGAATTATCAATTATGTTCTGCTGATGCAGTCTTGACACCCCTTTGAAAATGGATGCATCTTAATCTGATGTTTCCACTTTGTGCACCCTGCTAACAAAATAGAGTCATGCTAGAATCTAGTCTCAGCTTCCCTGAAACACTCAAATCTTACTATCCAAGAGAGAATCATGGGGAGCTATTTTTTGTTGTATGCCTTCCAGTCATGGTGACCCTAAGGTGACCCTTTCAGAGATTTTTCTTGGCAAGATTTGTTCAGAGAGGGGTTGCCATTGCCTTCGCTTGAGGCTGAGAGTGTGTGACTCACCTAAGGCCTCCCATTGGATTTCCATAGCTGTACAAGGATTCAGATCCTGGTGTCCAGAGTCCTAGTCCAACACCCAAACTACTGCACTACACTGGCTGTCATGGAGAACTTTAAAAAGGAGAAGCTTTCCTTGTTGCAATATTAGAAAAGGGTGTATCTTATGTATCCTTAAGTATTTAGAATCTTGAAGTTTTCTCTGTATGAAAGAGGAGAAAGAGGCCTGGGAGAAGAGTTACAGAAAGACCACATCTATCTATCTATCTATCTATCTATCTATCTATCTATCTATCTATCTATCATCTATCTATCTATCTTCTATCTATCTATCTATCTATCATCTATCTATCTATATAAAAGGGTAAAAACTGCCAAGCAAAGCATCTGTTGTTTTCCTAAACTGGATCACTACCTTCTCTGGATGACACCTACAAGACTGAGTGGCTGGTCAGCCACAAAGATATGTAACAATACTGTCCTTGATGAGTGAAAGAGAGCCTGGGATTAAGGTTCATCCATATTTGTACATAGAGTGGAAAGCAACATCAAGAGCAAAAGCAGCTTCATTTATATATCATTTCATACCATGTTATGCAGTCTCTAAGTGGTTTACAACTGTAAGCTAATTGCCTCTAACAAGCTGGGTACTCATTTTAGCAACCTCCAAAGGATGCAAGGCTGAGTCGAGCCTGAGCCCTGGCTGGTATTGAAATCACAACCTTGTGGTTTGTGAATGAGTGGCTGCAGTACAGGATTCGACCACTGTGCCACCAGGGAAAGCAATGATTTCCTCTGACATTTCAACCAGACAGTCCAAAACTGAGAAAATTGAATATTGCTTCTTGAACATCACTTCCTGAAACTCAGAAGTCTTTGACTTAAACATCTCAGCATTTGTCTGAGAAAAATTCTGCTGGAAGATCTATAGTACCCCAAGACAGCTCTACTATGTGGCTCAGTCCTCAATGTCTTTGTGTGTGTGTGTGTGTGTGATTCCACTATAACAGGTAGGAATTAGCCAGTCTTCTATATATTAATGAATTGCAGTTCCTCATTGTTGAATATGCAAGTTAGGAATTATGAGTTTTGCAGACCAACAATACCTGGAATATTTCATGTTGCTTATCTCTGTATAAGGGCCAATTTACCCTCATAAAATGAGATCAGGGTCATTGAAAGATCAACATACTACTTGAGCAACTTGCCTTTATCAATGGATTTCACTTTTCTTCATAGCTGATCTGTGACAGTCATTTCACACATGATAGTTGCCTTTGTCATGTGATAAATATAATTACTGGAACATCCCCAAATTTTAAAAATAAGCTTTGTTTGCAGGTTGTTAGCAGTGCCACTCATACTGTCAGATCTGATGCTTTGAAGTACCATGAAGTCATGTTTAGAACTGAGGCCATATAGAAGAGATTTTATCACATTCTGCAAAGCAGATGGGTAGGACATTGGAGCTGAGCACCCGAGCACTTTGTGGGTGGAGTTGGTATTATTTTGATGGAAGAGCCAGCGGATTGTTGATAACCCCTCTAAACCAAGGATTTTTATGCAGATTGACAAAATGGCTTTGTTTGTCTTGTTCAATATGTATGTAAGTAATTGGGAAAGTGAGCAACAGAATCACAGTTGTTATTCTGTAAACTGATGGCACCCACTGCCATATCTTCTATCGACTCTGGCACAATGAAATAGATACAGAGACTTGATGAGCCTGTATTTTGGATGAGGTTTAGCAAGTGTCATTCAACAAAAACAGCACAAAAATAAAACTGGTGTGGGTTTGAAAAGACAACCTGAGGCATCAAAAGAGTTTATGAGAGAATTCTCATATAAACACCATGCACAGACATCACTAGGACAACACTGACTTGACAATATTTGAGGAGACAATCCAAAAAAAAAAAATAAAAAAAAATCCACAATTTTACCTTTGTATTCTAAGAATGCAGATGCCACCTCTTGTAGAAACTGAGAGTATCACAATTATTACTTGTATTGTCATTTCTATTACTCTAATACTCATGCCAAGGCAGAATATTGCTGCAAATTATTACACCAGCTATGGCTTGTAACAGGGACAGGCAACCTTTTTGAGACCTGGGCCTGTGCTATATGTTTGTAGTTTCCTTCATCTATGGCAGAAGTGGTGAAGCATAACCCCTGGAGCCATATGAAACCCCAACGTTGTTGCTGTGACTCCCAAGTCTTCCGGATTGCTATACGCCTAGCTTTTTCTGATGTTTTAAAAAGCCTGAATTGCTGTTTCTAGATACCTCCACCAATGGCAGTGCCTTTAAAATAATTTATCATTACCACCACCGCCCCAAGCTGTTTAACATAAAAACCTTATTTTTCAAAACCAGAGTTGATTTCTGGCTATTTATGCATTGGGATTTGGGAATGGCATTTTCATGTCTCAGAAAATCCCAGGAGCAAAAAATGGTCACTTGATCAAGCAGGAGTACCCACCCTTCATCTATGTGCTGCCTTTTATGTCTCCTGCCTTGCCTCCTATATATTAAAGTCTATACATTGTCCTCACCTCCTTTCTGTATATATCAAACTGCATCTCTTTCTTTCAAATTTTTCTTCAAACACCATTTCATCAGCAATTTTTTTTAAAAAAAGGTTTATAACCCCTCTTTCCATAAACGTGTTCAAGGTGACTAACAAAAATAAAACAACTTAAAACAATAGCAACCCAGAAAGAATTAAAATCAACACATCTGCAGGCCAAATACCTGACAGAAATTAGTAGACCTTAATTAGTAGAGTCTTTTTGGGTCTTATTTCAATATTTATAAGCCATCTTTCTTAGCCATTTCCACATGTGTCCTGTCTTTTCTTATCATTACTTTGTACAACCGTGTGGTGGTGATAGTTGCCAAATGAATCCTGACTTAAAACCAGTTCAGACGTTATACCTAGGAGGGACAAATCAGAATATTTGTTTGGTTTAAGTCCATTTTACATGGGTTTAATTCTCTGTCCACACTATCCCATTTCTGCATTCATACACAAAGGCATCTTTCATTCTTACAGGAAGGGAGGGGGTTTTATGTAAAAAAAATAATCATGTAAAATACACATTCCAACACTCATAAAATATGCATGTTAATTCACATCTCATGGTAAAATTCACAATTTATAGTCATTTAATCAAAAGAGACATATCTCTACATACACCTTTCTTAACTTTTTAAGTTAAATTTTATGAATTTTGTGAATTCATAAAATTAAGAGAAGTGCAAAACAGGAATGATTACAATATTTCTTCACTACCTTAGTCTAAGAGTAGGGTCAGTTCACTTCAAAGTGAGTACCAAACATAATTTTTGAACACTTGACTACCTCCTTCTACTATCCCCCTTCACTGTTCCCCAGGGGTTCAGCAATGCCCCTGTGATGGCAGGGAAGATGGACTGGCAATGGCCCCAGCCAGGAGCATCACTAGGAGGATGCAGGGGTTTGGGCTGCACCAGGTGACACCCCAAGAGGGATGACACCACTGCTCCCCAAACATCTACTTTGTGGTAGAAATGGGCTGTGGTGTTTACCTGTATCCCTTTAAAATGCTGAAGAGGTGGTGTGAATGGGATGAGGCTCAGTGGGAACAGAAAGGAGAGGGCCCAAGTTTTTTTTTAAAAAAATTAAAAATAAAATATATACGTTTTATTTTTACATTTTCTTTTAAAATATCATGTTTTACCAAATTTTCACTTTAACCATATGAAACAATGCATATGGAAATACATTTAGGCTATGTATATGATATTGTAATTTAAAGTTATAATTTTAATTTTGCTAGTTCTTTATGTCACAACTATTGCTATTATGTTCAGTGATATATGGGAGTTACAATTTATGAGTAACAGATTAGTATAAAAACATTACCAAGGATTCTGTATGGTGTGGTATGGAAGGAGATCAATGGTGGTGGTGTGGGGGGTGACACCATGAGTTACCACACCAAATGATACCAACTGTAGGGATGCCACTGGTCCCAGTATACCCAGTATACCCTCCAACTGTCCCTATTTAGTAGTGACAGTCCCAATTAATCTTCAGTAATCCCATTTTTTCAGTTGTTTTTAATGTGTCAGTTTTTCCTTTCCTCTCCACCCCTTCCTTCTTCCTGCTCAGCTTACTTCAGTTGTTGCAAACTGAATTCAAAGTGCAAAAGTAGTCTGCATTCAATTAATTCAGCAGGGGGAAGAGAAAAGAGAAGTGGAATCTCGCCCTTCCCAGTAAGCTCTGGCAAAAGGAAACTGCTATGACCAATCCTAGTTTGTGTTGCTTCCTCATTAGTAACTTTTGCCCTATTGACCACAGTCTGATACTTGGCCTCAAGTTTTCCAGTTGCATCTGTGCATTGTTGGAGGGTATGCACTAGGTCCTAAGAGGAGCAATTATTTCCACTGGAGAAGGGACCATGACCCCAAGTCCCCAAATACTTCTACTTATGTCAGCATCCATGGAGCAAAAGGCTTTCAAATTTGGCTCGTTCACGGCAGCATGTATTTTTCTTCAGATAGTTTTCTCTGTATACTGTTCCTTTTAAGAGGAACAGCACTGAAGCTTCTCGTTGTTTCCCTACATTCTCAAGCAATACAAGCCCAGGGAGGGTTTACTGTGAGCTTTTTGTGAACATACAGATCAGGCCATACAAATAACAGGAAAAGCAAGCGCTCCTGAATTAAACATGCACAGGAGGCAGCACCATTAGCTCTGAGTAGGAAATAGTTATACAACCTTTGCACAGATATATGGTTATACAATATGAGCATAACCCCCATTTGCCCCCTGATCTGTGGATCAGCTGTTAATGTTCTATTCATATAAAGGCCTGAATATAAGAGAAAACAAAGGATAGAGAGAAGAAGAAAAAACTTGAACTGTTTAAAGCTCTCACTAGAGGATAAAGTATCTACCAAAGTATTAATATTAACATGATTATGGGAGTTTTATCAAGAGTGCCTTTATCTTTTGATTGCAAACAATAGCTGCCTGAAGGGGAGTGATTCCCTTGAGTACTGTGGAATGAAAACCAACCGCAGTTTTAGAGCCACATAAAGTCTACTTGTGGCTTCAAAAATCAGGAGGGAAAAAAATCTTGAAGCCACAATTATGAGCAGTTAGAGAGTAAATGAATCTATTTTTCATCACCTTGGGCGGTGAAGGGAAAGCATTTGAGAGTTATATTGATAAGAGAAGGAGTAGAAATATTCAAGCACATTTAATGTTCGTTTAATTGATTAAGTGAGATTGGGAGCATTTGAGACTTCCTAAAGGAGACTCTTTTTTTTTTTAACATGAATATTCAAATATATTTATCAACTCTAGAAATTTAGTCCCTGCTGCTTGCTGTAGCCTGAATGTGTCCAAAATTCTTTCATAAATTTATTTACTGATTTTTGTATTTTCTCATTTTTAATCTGATTGATTTATAGTAATGAATTAAATGATCTCATTTCCTAATAGGCTGCCTTGCAATGTATCTTCTTCCAGACCAGCTTACAAAACTAATGCTATTTGATTGTTTGAAGACAATGAAAACAGAGAAGTTGGTGAGGCAGGAAGAAAAGAAACATCAGATGATAACTTATACAATAAATAAATAAATAAATAATCAAATCCAGAATGTCTTTAGCTGAACCACATATTCAAATGCAGCAATATTCCAGCACATGAGGGTTAACTCATAGGATTGGATCCAGACATAGAACAGAGCTGCCTTCCTCAATTCTTCTAAATATGTCAAAATATAATGGTCACAGTGACTGGGGTGATGTAGGTCTCTGTCACAATGCACAGTTATAGAATGTCAATTCAATTTTAATTGCCATGGCTGCATCTTGCCAAATCCTGGGATTTTAGTTTGGGAAGTTCTGTGTTAGAGAATTCTAAGTATTTCCTGAAACTACAAACCTCAGGATTCCATAGGTTAGTACCATGGCATCTAAAGTGGAATCAAAGTGCTAAAATTGTGCAGTGTGGTAGAGTCAAGCTACATATGGAAGGTACCTGGTCCTGAAGGCTAGTGACTTCAATACCAGTGAAATGTTGAATCTGCTCTAGGTTTTAGTCCAAGGTGCGGAACCTATGCCTAAAATAGCTTCAAGACTGTAAATAGCTCTCAACCTAAAAGTAGACTAATAGCCCATGAGACATGGAAGAGCCAACCCACCAAAGGCATTCACTTGAAAAAGACTAGTATATTCTGATTGTGACCAAGTCCTGATCCAAGACTTTGAGTCTTGTTAATTTCAGTAGGAGAGTTGCTCGTATTTTGCATTAAAGCAAGTGGAATTTACAAATGTTTAGATCTGGCTGGACCATTAAAAATAGGTCTATGTTGCCTAATTATTCCCAACCATAATGACATCACTTTTTATGTTGCTTTTTTCAAAGTTGCGGTTTTAAGCTGTTATCACACTGAAGAATTCATGCAGTTTGACATCACTTTAACTGTCATGGCTCCATCCTATGGATTCTGAGGATTTGCAGTTTGCTGTATAGTTTTCTCTGACAGAGAAGGCTAAATATCTCACAAAACTACAAATCCCAGAATTCAATAGCATTGAGCCATGGCAGTAAAAGTGGTGTCAAACTGTATTAACTCTGCAATGCAGATAAGCCTCAGGATACTCTCATTCCAGCCCTGCTTTGGAACCCTTTCACAATACACAATATCATATGCATTCTTGGAATTTGCACTTTAGGAAGGTTATTTAAAATTCATAGCAGAGAGCTCTAGTACCTCATTAAACTACAAACCCCCAGGATTCTACAGGATGGAGACATGCCAGTTAAAGGGGAATAATGGTGGAATTACTATGCTACAGATATTTCTTTCCCATATCTTTTACATGAATAGATATACATGCATAAAAAGTCATTCCTTCTCAAGCATCTCTATTTAAAAAATTGTTTAGTGAAGATAAATAATTAATCTTAAGTCTAGAAACTATTGGCCTAGGTAGGAAAATTGACTATTGAAAAATAATCCGTTAAAGATGGTATCAGAATCATTAGTTTTCCCTAATTTTCTTCCCACCCCTTTCTCATGTACAAACACACACAGCAGAGAACGTATAAAATTAGCATGACAAATAAAACCAGGCATTTGCTGTGCAGTCCATACCAATGGAGCTAGAAAATGTAAATGTCTCTAATAATTCTCAGATAAATAACCCTGAATATATTGCCTTTAAGTGCTTCATTTATTTTAACAAAATATTTCTGAAAGAAGTGCTCCGATGTCAGGCCACAGAGAGCACTTTATATAAAGGGATATTAATTATGTCCTGAAACTTACAAGTGTCACTGGGTAAGAGTCCTGCTGTATAAAATACCAATATACCATCGTACTCCATGACTAATTTCAGCGAGTCCAGATCCCAAATTTCCAGCTGAGAAGTGGAATTATTTAGCAATTATTTAGTGAAGCATAAATATTTAGAGACAGTTTGTACTAACAAATCTTGTTTCTAGGAGCCAGGCCCCACAACAAAATTCACAGGATAAATTTTCCTCATATAAATAAAGCCTCTAAACTTCACACCTTCTTTATTTCATCTTTACATTTAATTTTTTTAAAAAAAAATTGCAGACTGCCCACGCTTGAATATTCATGTGCCACCACATCTAAGGGTTCTGTGCAATGCCAGCACTTTAGGATATAAATATATAAAACAGAGTACTTTGTGACCTGTAAAAGAATCTATCGAACATGTTTTGAACGTGGGAGTGTATATATGTATATAGGTATGTATTTTAAATAAACATCAGTCACAGCCTGATCCCATAACTGTTCTGTAGGCGAGTAAGTTGAATAATCTGTTGGCATAGCTTTATCATTGTACTCTCATTGCTTGGGACATGACACTCGCAGAACATTTAGATCAGCCTCTCCTGACCTGGTTTCCTGAAAATGTATTTATGCTGGTTGAGGTGAGGGAAGACCAACACACATGAAAAGAACCAGATTGGGGAAATAACTTCTTTAGAGTAAATGTAGAAGAACACAGCATGACCCAAGCCATATTCTTACAAATTCATGCTTCAGAGGAAGGACCAAGCTTAAAGTTCAATGTATGAATATGAGTGCTGGTTTGAGTATTGAAATAGAGTTCTGCAAGACCAAGGTTCTCATCTCCACTGAGCCATGGAAACCATTCTGTCAGCATTAGACAAAGGGAATGGCATACCTTCTCTGAATAAATCTTGCCAAGAAAACACTATGATAGAGTCACAATACATAGGAGTCGACTTGAAGGCATGCAACAACAGCAACAACATAGATAGGCAGGATCAGGGAGCTGACCCCATCTCTTGCCAATGCTTTGGTCACATGGTTATATATCCTAGGCTAAAACCAACATTTCATCAGTGGTCACTAGTTGTAGTTGTTGTTGCTGTTGCTGTTGTTGTTGTTGACTTTCTTCAACCTCCAGAGGACATTTGTGACATTTATGAGGAGGGAAGTTGCATGCAGCTGTCATGGAGAGATTTTGGAGGTCCCCATCCTTTGGATTTGGCTTTTTTTACCAACAGAACATCATAGCTGAATATTGCCCACTTAAACTACCTTTATGATTATCTATCTATCTATCTATCTTTATAAATCACCTTTCCTATTTTTAAAACTATTTTACAACTAAATTTCCTATTTCCTATAACTATTTTGTAACCAACTTTTCTATTTCCTATATTTATAACTCACCAATGAGTTCAAATATTGTATATGATTTTCATTCTCTGCACTGTATGCCCCATGAGATAGATTAGCCTGTGAGAGAATGATTGTCATAAGGTCATCTAGTGGGTTTCATGGCTCAGTGGTGACTACAATTGGGTTCTCCCACATTCAGATTCTAACTGCTACACCATGCTGGCTCCAGGTGTAAGTTATGTATTGTCACAACTCCATATTGGTATAAAGAAAGCTGGGATTTTGAGGATTAATGAGTGTTTTGGGGTAGAAAGTGATGGTAGAGGGCTCCTGTTTGTCTGGCAGGGTGCATGTTCTGCATGTGATAGCTCTCAGGACCTATACCCAATCTCACATGAAATTCTGGAGACCTCTACCATTTAGGAGGTGTCTGTGTGGGGCAGGATACTCTGGGAGCAACCCAGAGTATCCTGGCTCCAGAGCTGCCCCAATCTCCCATCATTACTTGGGACCCTTCATTCTGATGTCAGGTGGCTGTTTGCACACACTTCCTCTGTGCCAGCTGAACTGCTGCCATTGCTGCACACCATTCATTCTGATATCAGAATGAAGCACCCAAACTTGATCACATGACTGAGCACCTGACCTTAGAGTGAGTGATGAGCAGTGATGGCAGCTATCACTGCCATCTCCACCTTTCCAGTGGCCCTAACCTCCATCTTTCTACCTGAGGTCAGGAATGACATGGGGGCGGCCATTGGAGTTGTGCTGGGGACTGGGAGGTACGGCTGGAACGGATCGAACAAATGTTACAAAAGAAGGCGGGATCCTGTTTAAAAGCTATCCCGCCTTCAGTTCCCTATGTTTCCCAGAATGGATTGGAGAGCAGACCAACCATTCCACAGAACCTCACTCTGCTCCTTTGTAATGCCAGGTCGGTTAAGAATAAAACACACATCATCCATGATCTCCTCTTAGATGAGGATGCTGACCTGGTGTGTCTTACAGAGACCTGGCTGGGAGAGGATAGCGCAGTTACTTGGGTGCAGGCCCTTCCAGCGGGGTACTCTGTTAGTGAACAGGTGAGGGGAAGTGGGGGGGGGGGCGGCATGGCTCTGGTTTATAAAAACAATCTGACTTTCACCAGGATACCTGTCCAGAACACAGTCCACTTCAAATGTATGTACCTTATCCTGGGGACCAGGGATAGTTAGGGGATTCTGCTAGTCTACCGACCACCCCATTGTCTAGCAGACTCCCTAACCGAGCTGACACAGCTGGTCTCGGAGCTGCTGTTGGAGTCTCCCAGACTTTTAGTATTGGGAGACTTCAACATCCCGCTCAAGACCAGTTTAACAGGTGCGGCTCGGGAGTTCATGGATACCATGATTAACATGGGTCTATCCCAATTGGTCCTTCGGCCCACACACTGTGCAGGTCATACACTCGATGCGGTCTTCAGTACGGAACAGGAACATCCATGGGTGGAGGTCATTAGGACCTCCGCTCTGTCATGGACGGACGATTTCCTGGTCAAGGTGAAACTGAGAGCCTGCGCCCGCCCCACCGGGGGTGGTGGGCCTATTAGAATGGCCCGCCCTCAAAGGCTAATGGAACCAATTGGATTCCAGAAAGCCTCGGAGGGTTTAATGGTTGGAAATGCCGGTGACCCTGTCGAGGCCTTGGTCAATACTTGGAACACCGATCTTACCAAGGCCATCGACACGATCGCTCCCAAGCGTCCTTGCCTTTCTGCTTCAAACCATAAGCCTTGGTATACACCAGAGCTTAGGAAAATGAAGCAGGTTGGACAATGACTACAGCACAAATGGTGGAAGACTCAACTCTTATCTGACAGAACTCACCATAGGAACTTTCTTTGGTCCTATCGGGAGGCGATACGTGCAGCGCAGAGATCTTTCTCCTCTGCACGTATTGCATCGGCAGAGTCTCATCCAACAGAGCTGTTTAGGGTGGTGAGGGAGCTGATGCCGGTGCTCCCTGTGCCAAATCCTTTGCTTAACCCGATGACAGCCTGTTGTGATGCATTTAACAACTTCTTTGCGGATAAAATCTCTCAGATAAGAGACGACTTAGATGCCAGTCTTTTAACAGAAACGATAGACGAGGTGTCCAGCGACTCCGTCAATGAAGTTATTCTGGATCAGCTGCAATCTGTGAGTACCGATGACATGGACAAGCTCCTTGGTAGGGTGAGGAAAACAACTTGCCCTCTCGACCCTTGCCCATCATGGCTGGCCGTCCAGGGGGGGATGCACTGAAGAAGTTCCTCACAGATATCATCAATGTGTCCTTCAGGGAAGGACATATTCCACCATGTTTGAAGGAAGCGGCTGTTAGGCCGCTTCTGAAAAAGCCTTCCCTGGACCCCCTGGATATGAATAATTACAGGCCAGTCTCTCTACTACCATTTTTGAGCAAGGTGATCGAGAGGGCAGTTGCCCTTCAACTCCAAGTTGTCTTGGATGAAACTGATTATCTAGACCAGGGGTAGGCAACCTTTCCCCTTTAAGGGCCAAGGGACTTCAGCTCCCAGAATCCCAGGAGCTATTGGCCAACATGGGCCTATTGGCCAACATGACTGAGGCTTCCTAACAGCCGCTTCCTTCAAACATGGTGGAATATGTCCTTCCCTGAATGTACTCGGCGTTGAATGTACTTGGATTTTTATATTGTTAGCCGCCCCAATTGTTCTCAGAGGGGTGGGCTTTAAATAAATTTTATTATTATTATTATAAAAATTGTATTATTATTATTATGCCAGGCAGCACAGTAGAAAGCATTTTAAATAGCCATCCGGCATCACAATGGAGGGCTTCAGGTTTCCACAGAGATCCACAGCAATAGAGACTTTTAAAAAGCCAGTGCAGGAGGTGTATACCTTTGGTGCTGAATAGGCCAGATATTATCCTGACTGTTCACACCAGATTCAGGGATTGGGTCCTGTGTTGCCTGGTCTCTCCACCAAGAGGATGAGGAGAGGCCATTTTATTTGGACCATGCAAACAGGGCCTTAGTGCATATGCTATAGCAGTCAATGGAACAGTGGTCTCACTTCATATGAGGCATCCTGCTGTGCTTCCTCATTTTTTATCCATACTATGCTTCAAAGCTTACTTTAGTTAGATAGGCATAGAAAGGGCATGGCAGAGGGATCTGACAAGGAGCTGCAGGTAGTTTGCTGCCTTCTGAAGAACTTTCAGTTGTACCTCAAGTTTATTAGCTAAGGCCCTTCCTAACTAATGGTGTATAAAATCCAGATCAGAGCCTGAATAGTGTCACTATTTGGACTACAACTCTCAGAAACCTAAAACCAGCCAGTGATCATGCTGGCAATGGGATTCTGTAAAATGTAATCCCAAAGTACCATTTCCATGCTCTGATATATACTGTGGGCCCTCGGTATCTACAGACTTGCCATCCATGGATTTGAGCATCTGTGGATGGCAAGCCCACATTGCCCCCAATGATGGCATGTGCACACAGCCCTGCTGCCATTAGAGAGAATGGGACTTCAGGTGCACACAGCATGCACTGCCATTGGGAACAATGAGGACATCTGCAGATTTTGGTATGGGGGGGGGGGTGTCCAAAACAGATCCCCTGCAAATACTGAGGGCCCACAGTACTTATTCTCCACCACCACCATCATGCTATCTGCTACTAGTACTGTGCAAGGTAGACTGCTTCCCCCCCAGTACACATTACTTTTTAATCCTGTATTTCTCTAAAATAGTTCATAGAACCTCCCCACCATCTTATCCTGAAGCAAATGTGAGGTAGTCTGAGAAAAAGCAGCTATCTCAAATTCACTGAGTCAGATTCACAGCTGAGGGAGCCATTTGAGCCCAGCTATTCCTAGCTCCAGTCTGACATACAGGGAGTTGCATATTGTAGCTTTGAACTCTCATTAGCCTTAGCCAGTATAACTAATGATACAGAATCATGAGTGTTGCAGTCCAACTTCATCTGAAGTGTCACTACTTTCCCATCTCTGCTCCTAACATTACAATCTGTAGGGTAGGGTGTTTTGGGGAGAAACATAGGGGCTATGCAGACGGGCAAAATTGAGGGTGACTTGTAGGTGTGGCCTTTAGACAACGCACGCCTAAAAGTCTCCAGGAAAGTGCCCTCTAACTATCGTATGTCGAGAAAAGCTGCTCCAAAAAGGAGCCGCTTTTTTCCGCTCCTTCGGTAAAGATGCGCACCTTCGCATGTGTTTATTATGTAGTGACACTGATGCACCAGAAAACGGCCATATAAATGCACTATCACACATGCAGCAGAAATTGACTTGGCAATCCAGAGCATGTGCCCTATGATGCAAGCTTTAATTTAAAGCACCCTATGCTACCAGGAGTGGATGCACTGGCACAGGTGCGCTTGAATATTAGAACCCTAACTGTAACCCTAACCCTAATTGTAACCCTATGCATGCATCCTAGCAACTGTCTTCTGTTATGACAATAAATGCATTCTGTTGGATGTACGCTTGCTGTCAGCATGCACAGCAGTTTGCATGAAAGAGGCTTTTGTGACCTCTTCTGTGCAGGTGTGCAGGTGTGCATAAGACCTGCACACTACTTCCTGGCATGATGGGGGGGGGTGCTCCTGGAGTAATGTTTGTCTGTGTGCCCTATTGACCATGTCCCTTGCACCAGCTACATGTATCCAGTCTGTCCACACAAACCTCCCTTGCATGTACCTCTCCCCTCCCTCCTGATCTGTGTGGGACATATTTTGTGGAGGATATTGGACTGTCTTTTCAGTTGACAAACTTGTTCCTTCACCCCAAGGGTGGCACAATCAGAAAGTGGCACCTGACTACTGTACCCACATCTTGGGGGGAAGCAGAGGACAGCAAATCCTTGCATGATATGTGGGTGTATGACAGATCCTGTGCAGATGCACAGGGATGCCGAACTTCAGTCACCTTTGTACACACAGAGTGAGACACTGTATACCACCCTATAACAGGTCCTGTGCAGGTGCACAGGAATACCGAACTTTAGTCACCTTTGTACACAGTGACAGATTGTATACTAGCCTATGACAGGTCCTGTGCAGGTGCACAGGGATGTTTTCCTGCCCATATGCACAGGTGTGGAGAGATGTTCCTGAGCATGTGAACATGTGTTTGAGAACAACAACAAAAAAATTAAAGCAGCCAATGCAATTGCTCTGTCTCCCTTTGTGGTGTCCTTGGGGATGGCGATGAGGTTGCTGGGGCTTCAATACAGCCTTGGAAAAGCTGCATTGACTCCCCCCATTGCAGTTGCTCTGTCCCCATTTAGGGCATCCTCAGGACAGGTGATGTGGTTGCTGCAGTTTAGGGAAAAGGCAACTTCAGGTCACCTTTTCCTGCCTGTCTGCATAGCCCCATACTTACCTTTCCAAGATACTTTCCTTCTCAGTTCTATGCTCCTAGTCATGTTGACAAGGGTGAGAAATTTGTTTGATTCCTTCTCTTATAACAGCTTTCCAAAACTGACATGAAGAAGTTAAAATTTTGAGGAAAAAATTAATGTGGGAGAAAGCGTGACTGACAGCTACACCCATCCAGGCAAGGCTTTGAGTGCTAAGCTCATAATTCCTATATATTCAAACATGTGTGTGGTGCTGAATTAGAACCACCATCTCTCAACTGTGGCATTGCTATGGGAGTGCGAAGGGTGCTGACTACACTGGATGACACCCTAGTGGGGGGTGTCAACCAGTGGGGTAGTACACCCGGAGGGACTGGCACAGCTACAGGGCAAGTGAGAAAGGGCAGCAGATGCACAGGACCATAAATGGGCCATATGGAGACCACTCCCCCTCAGTAGTGATGGCTGCTGGGGAGGCCATGCTTTCAGAGTCCCATGTACACAGCCATCACCATCCAAAGAAAAGGGACAGGTGAAGTGACCAAGGGAAGACAAATTCAGGAAATACAAGAGTTGTAGGTATAAAGAATTTTCACTGACTAACTTTCTGCAATGGTAGAAATGTTGAGACAACTAAAATTCTATTTGGGGGGTAAAAAAATTTTTTGGAGGGGCAATTGCCTCCTCCCCATAGCTACATTCCATCTAGTAATATCACTGGATATCCTCCAATGATATCATTAAACATTGTATATTAAGCATCAACCACAGTATGCACAAAGTATGCCATTAAAATAAAAAAGACAAAAAGTAACAAAAAGTGCAACAAATGACATACTGTTGTCAAGATAGTGCTCTTGCCCTGAAATTCTTCCCTCTGGCACTGAATATCAGATAAGAGGGACTAGGACCTGAGATCTGGCAGCCCCCCCCCCAAAAAAAAATCATAAATGGGCTGAAATGTGTGTGTGTGTGGAAATACAGACAGTGTAGAAAGAAGTGAAAAAGATAATTCTGTCCATCTCTGTGCATTACTGTGTTCAGTTATAAACTCAGGAAATTGCCACATGGATCTACATTAGTAGCAGCCTGCTGTCATAGATAGGCAACAGAGGTTAGGGATTATAACATGCCTCATTTTACCCCAAGTGTATTCTGTAGCCTCTAGTAACCTGAATCTACGGTATAAGATGACTCTGTATACTTTACCCTAGGGATTTTTATTTTAAAAAAGAAAACCAAGTTTAAAATACATTGTTTATAAAGCTGTGATAGGTCAATTATTTGTGCATGCTGATGTATTCTGCAAACAGTGTCTAGTGTAATTTTCAGCCATAAGTTGAAAACTGTGTTAGAATGAGCAGCATCTTAAATCTTTATTAGATGACGATATTAAAGCTTCACTGATACAGAAATATCTCCCATCTGGGCCCCTCTTTCGTTGTTGTTATTGTTGCTGTGAAATGTCTATTTCCCAAAGGAATATGGCCCATTTTAACCTGCTGTGGGACAGAACACCTGTTCCACATATCACTTCATATGGATAATGTACAGTTCCACCATTATCATGCAAAGCAGTCAGGGTAAATGAAACAACGGCTTCATGGGACTCACAAGATTTAAAAGCAGCCACAATCCCACCATTGGTATATCTAACATGACACCTACCTCCCCCACCAAATCCTTGTCTTTCAGCCTGCTAGGAAAAATTGTTAGCAAGCGCTGCTGTCTCCTGCCCCTCCTAATAAAAGGGGTGGCAATCTCATGATAATAATGATCATTTAAAAAACCACAACTGAATACTTCCCCTACTGATACAGATTCACTTTTGCCTTATTAGAAATCTGCTTGCAAAGCCAGTCTGTGACAAGAGCCAACTGTATCTTGGCTGCCAGTTACATATGATAATGTATGGCCCCAAAGTGGATAGATGGCTGTAATTCACTTGAGGGACTCTGCTTATGTCATAAAGCGCTTGAGCAGTTTATGAACAGCAACAGAACCTTGAGAGTGAATTACAGCCCTGCATTCACTCCTAGGACATCTGTTGTTGTTGTTCAATACAGAGTATACGGATTTAAAAAAAAAAATTAGAAGAAGAAAAAACCTCCTTCACCAAGGCTTTAGTTTCCACACGCACACACACACACACAAAATGTTGTGCTCTGCTTCTTCTGTTTCACCAGGACAGAAAGGCATTGGACAGACAGACAGACCTGAACCTCTTAAAGAAAAAGGCCCCTCTTTTCAAGGTAGCAACTGTCTTTCCCACAAAATGATACAATTTCCCAAGGAAGGTGACACTGATGGTGGCATTATCCTGCTGTTCTGGGCTGAATTAATCAGTTGGCTAATTATGCCACATAATTGTCAAGACTATCTGGAAGACCATATCTCCATGTACAACCCTGTCAGAGTTTCAAGATCTACAGGGGAAGGCTTTCTCTCAGTCCCATCATCATCACCAGCTCACTTCATAAGGACACAAGAGACAGCCTTCTCAGTGGCTGCTCCTATCCTTTGGAATTCCCTTTCATAGGAGGCTAGGCTGGCCCCATTCCTTGCTTCCCATTCACTGGCAGAAAAAGACTTTTGTTTAAGCATTCTTCTTCTTCATGAATTGTGATATCTATCTATCTATCTATCTATCTATCTATTGTCTATTCATTCTTCTTCTTCATGAATTGTGTATCTATCTATCTATCTATCTATTGTCTATTCAAAGTCCATTATATAGACATTGGGGGGAAGCAGACAGGCGGCTGTAGGCCACCCCGGGAAGCTGCGCTGTGGGGCCGAGGTATTCCCACACCCCGGCCCTGCGGTGCAGCTTCGCTGCCCCTGAAAGGAGTGCTAAATTGGCACTCCTTTCACAAGTCGCCGAAGGTGCGCCGCAAAGGCTGCGGCGCACCTTCGACGACTCTTCCACTGCAGCATGTGCAAACGCTGCGGCGGGAGGTCCTCCTCGGAGCGCCGGCCGTGCAGAGGGCCAGCTGCTCCAAGGACGACCTGGGGAAGGGGTTGGGGTGCCGATCGTGTGGCTGCCTCTCCCCTTCCCTGCCCCCAAAATGGCTCTTTAAGCCGTCTGCTTCCCCCCATAGTCATAGGGCCTTTACAGACCCACCTAAAGGGGCAGCACAGAGCCGCCCCTGGGAGCAGCGTATTGAGGCTGCGGCAACTGCACGCTCTGGCCCCAATCCTCCCTTTTGCTGCCCCCAAAAGAGTGGCAAAATGCCGCTCTTTTTAGAGATGGCAAAAGGCCACCCTACGAGCCAGTGCTATGGCTCTTCTGCACCCTTTTGGTGCAGTGGGTGTACATACTGTGCCAGGAGGGCATCCTGATGCTGCACACCATGCGGATGGGCGCGCAGTGTCAGGACAGCGTCGGGGTTGAGTTGGGGCAGCCGGCGTGCGGCTGCCCCACCCCAACTCCACCCAGAGGCCAGCCCTTCAGGCTGGTCTGCAAAGCCCCATAGACCATATATATAGTACTAGGACTCTGGAGACCAGAGTTTGAATCCCTGCTCAGTCACTGAAACCTACTGGGTGACTTGGGCAAGTCACTCTCCTTCAGTCTCAGGGAATGGCAATGGCAAATGTTGTTGAGGGGTACAGAAGCAGTGGTTTGTGGGCCTGACAAGATGTCCCGGGAGGTGTGTTGTCTCCCTGGGGCAAAAATCTATGATGTGACAGCAAGGCTGACAAGACTTGTCAAGCCTACTGACCATTACCCCTTCCTCTTGGTTCATGTGGGAACCAATGATACTGCAAGGCATAGTCTTCAGAATATCAGAAGGGATTATGAGACTTTGGGTAGGAAGCCGAAAGAGCTGGACACACAGGTTGTTATCTCATCTCTTCTCCCAGTTGGAGGGCATGGTCCAGAAAGGGAGAAGAAGATGGCAGACGTGAATAACTGGCTCCGTAGATGGTGCCGCCAAGAACGATTTGGATTCTTGGATCATGGGCTGTGGTTCCATGAGGGTGGACGTCTAGCAAGAGATGGACTGCATCTCACACCAGTTGGCAGAAGCATTTTTGTCAATAGTCTCAAACATTTGATCAGGAGGGCTTTAAACTGAGTCATGTTGGGGAGGGAGACAGTATCTTGGAAAGTATCTTGAAAGACAGGAGTACATCATGGGCTGGAGATAATAGTCAATGTGTGGTAGAGGGAACAAGGCAAATGATGCAAGAGCCCAACAGTGGGAGGCAAAAAAACTTCACACAGGCAGGTAGGGGGGAGAACCCATGCTCTTAGATGTCTCTACACTAATGCACAGAGCATGGGAAATAAACAAGATAAACTTGAACTCCTAGCACAACAAAGCAATTACGATATAATAGGCATCACTGAAACCTGGTGGGATGAGTCTCATGATTGGAATGTAGGAATAGGGGGGTATAACCTTTTTAAGAGAAATAGGCCAAACAGGAAAGGAGGAGGAATAGCATTATATATTAGGGATGTTTACACTTGTGAAGAGATCCAGGACGTAAATCCTGGAAATCAGGTGGAGAGCATCTGGATAAAAATTAAAGGGGAAGGAAACAACAGGGATGTTATAGTGGGAGTCTACTACAGACCCCCAAGTCAGACTGAGGAATTGGATGATGCCTTTCTAGAACAGATGACCACACACTAAGAAAGGAGATATGTAGTAATGATGGGTGACTTCAACTAACCTGATACTTACTGGAAGTCAGACTCAGTCAATACTTCAAGGTCTAGCAAATTCCTCACTTGCCTAGAAGACAATTTCTTTGTCCAAAAGGTGGAAGAGGCTGCAAGGGGATCAGCTATTTTAGATCTGATCCTAACCAACAGGGATGATCTGATAAAGTGGTGGGATCCTTAGGTGGGAGTGATCATGTTCTCCTGGAGTTTCTTATATAGTGGAAAAGAGAAGCTAGGCATAGTCAAACACTCATTCTAGACTTTAGGAGAGCTGATTTCAACAAACTTAGGGAAACACTGAGAGTGATCCCGTGGTCAGGAATACTAAAGGAGAAGGGAGTTCAGGATGGATGGGAGTTTCTCAGAAGGGAAATACTGAAGGCACAATCTCAAACTGTTCCAATGAGAAGGAAAAATGGGAGATGTCTCAAGAAACCAGGTTGGATGACAAAAGAACATTCAACTGAAGTAAGTTTTAAATGGGAGATGTATAAAGAATGGAAAAGGGGCGAAATCACTAAAGAGGAATTCAAACAAATAGCTAGCACATGTCAGGAAAGCCAAAGCACAGAATGAGCTCAGGCTTGCTAGAGGGGTTAAGGACAATAAAAAGGGCTTTTGGGGGGTATGTCTGTAGCAAAAGAAAAAAGAAGGAAATGGTAAGGCCACTGCGCAGAGAAGATGGAGAAATTCTAATGGGACAGAGAAAAGGCAGAACTACTCAACACCTTCTTTGCCTCAGTCTTTTCACAAAAGGAAAAGGGTGTTCAAGCTGAGGAAAATGGAGCAGAGGACACAATAGGGGAAATGCAGCACAGAATAAGTAAAGAGGAAGTACCGGAATACCTGGTTAACCTAAATGAATTTAAGGGCCGTTGCAGACCAGCCCAAAGGGACGGCCTGAGGGTGGAGTTGGGGTGGAGCAGCTGCACGCCGGCTGCCCCAACCCCACCCTGATGCTGTCCTGATGCCACATGGTCATACGCATGGTGTGCAGTGTCAGGATGCCCTCCCAGAACAGCATTTAAACACGCGGCGCTGAAAGGGTGCTGAAGAGCCATGGCACCGGCTTTTACAGTGGCCTTTTGCTGCCCCTAAAAGGAGCGGCTCTTTTTGGGGCAGCAAAAGGGAGGATTGGGGCCATGGCATGGGGTTGCTGCAGCCCCGATCCGCCGCTTCCTGGGGCAGCTCTTTGCCACCCCAAATGGCCAGTCTGCATTGGCCCTAAGTCTCCAGGACCAGAAGAACTACATCCAAGGATATTAAAAGAGCTGGCAAATGTAATCTCAAAGCCACTGGCAATAATCTTTGAAAATTCCTGGAGAACTAGAGAAGTCCCAGCAGACTGGAGGAGGGCAAACATCGTCTCCATCTTCAAAAAGGGGAAAAAAGAGGATCCCAACAACTATTGTCCAGTTAGTCTGACATCAATACCAGGAAAGATTCTAGAACAGTTCATTAAACAGAAAGTCTGTGAACATTTAGAAGGGAATGCCATAATCACAAAAAGTCAAGATGGGTTTCTCAAAAACAAGTCATGCCAGGTACTGCACTTAGGGCAAAAAAATGAAATGCGTAGATATAAGATGGAGGACACCTGGCTGAATGAGACTATGTGTGAAAGGGATCTAGGAGTCCTAGTAGACCACAAGCTGAACATGAGTCAACAGTGTGATGCCGCAGCTCAAAAGGCCAATGCAATGTTAGGCTGCATTAATAGAAGTGTAGCATCTAGATCAAGGGAAGTAATAGTGCCACTGTATTCTGCTTTGGTCAGGCCCCACCTGGAATACTGTGTCCAGTTCAGGGCACCACAATTCGAAAAGGATGTGGAAAAACGAGCGTGTCCAGAGAAGGGCAACAAAAATGATGAAGGGTCTGGAAACCATGCCCTATGAGGAATGACTTAAGGAACTGGGCATGTTTAGCCTGGAAAAGAGACAGTTAAGAGGGGATATGATAGCCCTCTTTAAATATTTGAAGGGATGTCATATTGAGGAGGGTGCTAGCTTGTTTTCTGCTGCTCCAGAGAACAGGACCCAGAACAATGGATGCAAGCTACAGGAAAAGAGATTCCACCTCTACATTAGGAGGAACTTCCTAACAGTGAGAGCTGTTCAACAGTGGAACACACTCCCTTGGAGTGTGGTGGACTCTCCTTCTTTGGAGGTCTTTAAACAGAGGCTAGATGGCCATCTGTCGGGGATACTTTGATTTTGAGTTCCTGCATGGCAGGAGGTTGGCCCTTGTGGTCTCTTCCAACTCTATGATTCTATGATTCTATGAAACCCACTCTGAAGAAACATGCCAAGAAAACCCCATGATAGGTTCACCTTAGGGTCACCATAAGTTGGAAATGATTTGAAGGCACACAACAAGAATGTCCTTAAAATGCAATGAAAAATGTAATAAAATTTTGTATGTCTTTAAAATGATTTTATACTATTTAATGTGGGATTTTTTGTTGTTTTTACATTTTTACTGTTCAGAGTTTTTTAATTGACTTTCTTTGGGAGCTTCCTTGGGTACCACCCTGGGAGAAAGGCAGCATATAAATGAAATAAATGACTAAATAATAAATCATCTTTGGGTGGAAAAGAGTTCACCCAATGTCAAGTAGGGTAGAGCTTTTGGATTCCCAAGATAATGTTCATATTATGAACTTATACTAACTGATGTGATTAATAGTAACCCCCCGCCAAGAACTCTTGAGATTGTTGTTTGTGGGGTGATTGAAACATTGACAGAGCTCTATCAGCAGTCTTACATAGTGGTGACAATCCAGGCAACATTCCATTGGAGTGTCTGGTCTGTTCCACTGGAGGTTCTGGTGGCTGTTGCAGATCATGGGGAAGACTGGTCTTTAAGTCATATTGCTGTACTGTAGAAGAATGAGAAACTGCTTGTATAAGAAAGTATTAGATACCACCTTATGCAAATGAGTCGACTGCTAGCATAACCCAAAGCTATACTGATGTGATGCCTTTGGGGTTATGAGTTAGCCATTTACCCACTGCCATTGTTCATCGAATATTAATTTTTGCATCTATCTTCCTTCTGTTACCTACAGTCTGACCCATCACCATGTACACTGACATTCTGGATAACATGTCATGACTCTGATGAAGTCAGCTATAGTCCACATAAGCTCATGATATGAGGAATTTTTTAGTCTTAGGTCTAATCTGCACTGCAGAAATAATGCAGTTGGACACCATTTTAACTGCCATGGCTTAATGTTATGGAATTCTGGGATTTGTAGTTTGTTGTGACAACAGAGCTCTCTGACAGAGAAAGCTAGATGTCTGACAAAACTAAAATTCCCAGAATTCCACAGCATTGAGTCATGGCAGTTAAAGTGGTGTCCAACTGCATTATTTCTGCAGTGCAGATAAACCTTAGGGGGGTTGCAGACTGCCAGAAATAGTTCAAATTGAGTCCACTTTTAGGGTTAGGGTTAGTGCTAGGGAATCATGGGAACTGTATTTTATTGTGGCACCAGAGCTCTCTGACAGAGAAGGCTCAATGTCTCAGAAAAAAACCAATTCCCATGATTCCCTAGCACTAACCCTAACCCTAAAAGTGGACTCAATTTGCACTATTTCTGGCAGTCTGCAACCCCCCTTAGTCTTTAAACTACATTTTGGACTGTGTGTGTCTGTGTGTGAGGAGACAGAAAGTGTGCACATTCTCGGCAACAGACGTATTGAAACTGGATGATGTTTGTAGTAATTGTTGTTCTTGGAGCAAAAAAGAAAATGTTATCAGTATTCACTTGGCATGTAATGGGGAGAAGGCACACCTGGGAATTCCCCCTCCCCATATTTTTTTTTTTTATATTTTTGAATCCCACCTTTATCTCAACAGAGAGTCAAAGACAGCTCACAAAATAGATTTTGTATAAATACAGTTAAATAAACAATGATTATAACAAAAATATTAAATAAACTATCTTATTAAAAACATTAATTTAAACCAGTTTGAAAGCAATTTAACCATAACAACACTGCATCCTCCCCCACGCCATTAAAAAACCTTCCACAACAGTTAACGGTTGAAATCCTATCTGGATAACAAAGTTTTGCCTGCTGGTAGAAGGAATATTAACCTAAAATATGCAGATGACACAATACTACTAGCAGAAACTAAGGGCCTTTGCAGACTGCCAGAAATAGTGCAAATTGAGTCCACTTTAAATTGAGGCACTGCCCTGGCTCAGTGCTAGGGAATCATGGGAATTGTATTTTTTTCTAAGACATTGAGCCTTCTCTGTCTGAAAGCTCTGGTGCCACAATAAATTACAGTTCCCATAATTCCCTAGCACTCAGCCAGGACAGTGCCTCAATTTAAAGTGGACTCAATTTGCACTATTTCTGGCAGTCTGCAAAGGCCCTAACAAAGACCTGGAGCAATTACTAAAGAAAGTCAAGGAGGAAAGTGCAAAGGCAGGATTAATGCTGAACATTAACAATATAAAAATAATGACTACTGAAGATCTACAAGAATTCATCCTAGATAATGTGAAAATTGTAGTAGTCAAAGAGTTCCCATACCTTGGATCAAATACTGATCAGAACAGAGACTGCAATCAAGAAATTAGAAGAAGACAAGGATTGGGAAGAGTAACTATGAGAGAAATAGACAAATTCCTAAAGTGTAAAGATATAACTCTGAATACTAAAGTGAGGATCATCCAAGCCATTGTATTCCCCATCACCATGTATGGATGTGATAGCTAGACAGTGAAGAAAGCCCATAGAAAGAAAATCTATTTGTTTGAGATGTGGTGCTGGAGAAGAGTGCTGAAGATACCATGGATGGCCAAGAAGACAAACAAATGAGTTCTAGAACATATCAAACCTGAACTGTCCTTGGAAGCCAGGATGAGTAAACTGAGGTTGTCAGTTGGCAACATTATGCAAAGACGTGAATCATTAGAAAAGACAACAGTACTCTAAAGTACAGCCAACAGTCCACTTTTGAGAATTTGATTATTCATGGATTTTATTAATACGTTTCCAATTTTCCAAAGGCAGATCCACATAGAGCATGTTCCAGCAATCCAAACAGAAAGTAATCAAGACATGTGTCACCATGGGCAGATCAAACATCACCAAGAATGTGCACAGCTGACCATGGCCAGATCTGACATCTCCAGAAATGTCTGACAGTTGATACACTAATTCTAACTCTGCAGATGCATTTTTGACCACTGTTGAAATTGTGTGGATGTACCCCTGGGCACTGCTCAAACCTGTGCTCAGGGAGGAGCCTGGAGTATACCCCAGTGATGAGGCTAAGATTTTAGTGTAATCCTATTTAACACAGGCTGCATCCCTCCTCCTGATCTGCCTTTTGATTCACCAGTTGCACCTCTGTAGTCTATATGGGCTGATTTCACACTGAAACAGCTTCCTTGGAATTAGATTGACAGAACAGATAGAACTGGGTTTCATCAGCACACTGCACCTCATGCCTCCATTGTTGCCTCACAACATGAAAAGGGAACATCAAAATAGCCTCATCTCAGTTACCACACAGTAATATCCAGTAGGTTCACCTAACAAATAGATTGGACACTACCACATGAATTTGTGAAGGCAAACTGGGGAAAAAGAATGGTGTGTGAATCAGGGAAGACTAGGACTCCAGAATCTGTATGAGCATAACATTAAGCTTCCTTTAATCCAATGACAATGTATTTGTTCAGATATCAGGCCTCAACGTATTCTAATTTTAAATGGAGGTAGTAGATTTTTTTGGAACAGAAATGAAAAGCAGAACATCTTTTTACTCCCAGCCATGAAGTAAAATGGTCTATAGTTATGGAGGACCTGACTTGGCTTGCATTCTATTCATGTAAATCCATAGTTAGCTACTCCTTTCAGTAAAAGCCTCTGCTACTTTATTTACTGTTCTCTAACATAAATGATCTAAATGACTTTCCCTCTCTATTTTCCATGGAAGCAAAAGCAATTGATCCAAAAAATTTGGTTCTGATTTTAAGCATTACTGGAAAGTTTAAAAAGAACAACTGTATTTCTGCACATTATCTTCAACCATAAATGCTGTGGACATTTGTTTGAAAATATGCTATTTGTTGCATAGACATGCATTTACTCCTGCTGCTTAGTCCACATTTGAAGTCATTCCTGTGTTTCTGGCATCATAATTAGCTGCTCTGGAGATTATTATGATGTCACAGAGGGCTGAGAGCTTCGAGTGATGAACAAGCAGCAGGAACAAATGATTATACATGGGGAAAAAGCAAGGAAAACAAAAGGAAGAGCCCAATTTCATTATGAAATTTTGTTATAATAGGAAGGTCATGTATTTTGATACCAGGAGAATTTATAGATAGAATTTGTCCAAAAAAAAATTCAAAGAGAAATAATGACTGATGAGTTACTCCTTTAAAAAAATATTTCCTGAGTGAATTTTTTCAACATACATAAATAGAAAGACAACCTAACACTTGAGGCAGCAAGTTCTACAGATGGGGTGCCATCACCAAAAAGGCCTTCTCAAATGTTCCGGCACCCCTTTTGGCTCCTCTGAAAGGAGCACTATTTTAGCGCTCCTTTTCAGAGGCACCATAAGGGTGGATCGGGGCCGAGGCATGGGCAGCCTAGGTCCCAATCCGCAGCTTCTCGGGGCGGCCCATGGCCACCTGCCTGTAGAGGCCCTTAGTGAGTTACCTTTCTGAACTGCAGGAACCGTAACTGCAATGAACTTTTGGGTGATCAGAGCAACTGGTAAAATAACATTCCATGCTCTGTGAATTTCAATAAAGTTTAGATCCAAATTTTCAGGTACATGTAGATCCTGGATTTCACAAATAGACATTGCAATTTGGGTACTTCTGGCATCACATACAGGTAAACTGGCCATGCAATTATTTACAGAAGGAAGGTCTGGAAAGCTGCTGGTAAAAGAGAAGCCACTAGGAACATTAAACCAACTACTGAGATTGTAGCAAACTTATTGGCCTATCCTATTCTCCAATATACATTAGCAGAAACTTAAGCATGGGATTCATACAAAAGAAGTCACCTTGATTCCTTTGTTGTTGTTTTTCCCTTTCTCCTTTTTTCTAATCTAGCATTTCATTATTCTTACCCTCTACAATTCAATAAAGCCTCAAGGTCTATGTGCCAGATCAGAACTTATTTACATGCCACCTTCAGTGTTTTTCAGCCCTTCCAAATATCAAAGCAAGCACTGAATTAAACATTCCTGAAAAAGAGAGCTTCAGAGTATTGTTTAATACAGTTAGTGCTGCCCTATATATCAGATTGGCTAATCTAACTAAATCTAGCAGGGCAGGGGAATGAACTTGGCGCCATGAACTGCTGAAGAGCATTTTTCCATTTCTGACTGCTAAGCTTGCTATATAATTGTACAAATATTTGTGGGTTTGGCTATGGTGAGTGCTAATTTGTTATTCTAGAAAAACTTCAAATCATTCAAAGCGTGCTGTGAAAATAGTCACTGCCTTCATGCATATAACATGCTAATAGCTTAAGAGAAACCACTGTGCTACTGAGAGGACTTTGCAAGTAGGTGCTTGCAAGGAAATAAGTTACATTTCCAGTGGCTGATTCTTGGTATGCTGAACATCGCAGCTTGCAAAGACCTGCCTAGTGAGCATTGGGCAAGCATGCTCAGCCACATATTGCTTTTTTCAAACAGTTACTCTTTTAACAGTTCTCAAGTTTCTTGTCAAGGACTTCCTTGTTGGATGCATTTTTCTTATCTTGAAGATAGGAATGTCGATATGGGTGATGGATATCTGCTATTGGTTCTGCCTCTCATCTCTGTGGAATAGACCAATCTGTCCTTCTTAAACTTATGACTTTTGAGAATTTAATTTGTTTTTTGCTATTCTTCTTTCAAAGGTACAGCAAATACAAAACATGGTGATACTGCATGGATGGGAAGTTAAGTTATGCATAGTTTCAGCTAAATTAGGCATAGTTCAAAATGTCAAGGTAATTTTTAAAATGAATGCACTGATTGTATCAGTTTGCAGCTAGTAGAGGCAGGCCAGACAACCATCTGATGTGTTGCATTCATCTCCTGGAAAAATATTTTTTGGATTACTTCCAAGAATCTCTCTGTCAGCATAGCCACTAGGGAATTCTGGAAGTTGTCCAAAAGGTAATTTTTGCTCTCCAAGCTTTGTATTCAGTTTCCTGAATCCTAAAATAGACCTATTGTCAGAGTTGCCAGGTCAGGAGTATCCCAGGACCAAAGATTTGAGCACCAAACCAAAGACCTAAGGATGGCCCCCTGTGATATTGTGGGGCCAGTCCCATGTAATGTTACAAGGGTGACTTACAAGGGGCAACCCCTGGTGAAGTCATCAAGCATGATACATTAAGCATCAACCACAGAGTATACTATTCAAATTTTAAAAGTCTAAAAAAAAATTAAGAATACACACACTCACCATTTTTCAAGGCAGCACTTACCCTAAGCTTTTTTCTCCTTTCCTTGTGGACAAGAGAAAAGAAGCCAGGCCCTGACAACTGGGAACGAAACCCATTAAATCATCATTCAACATTCAACAATTTATTCAGTGGATCTACTCAAGCTGGGCCTAACCAATAGAATGCAGACTACTGACCACCACATTTCTCTACTTCCTGACTCACAAGGGACCAATGAGTTTTAATCATTACTGGAAAAGCACCAAAAAGCATCCAAATAACTGCTAGATCCTAGCATTTCTAAATATAAGGGACCAATCATTCTTGTTTCTCTGTCTCAGCACCTTGAGTACAGCTTGATATGTTGTTAAAGATACAATTCTAATTTTTGAGACAGGGCTTACCAGAGGCCATAGCATACTATGAAACAAAGGGCCTTTGCAGACTGCCAGAAATAGTGCAAATTGAGTCCACTTTAAATTGAGGCACTGCCCTGGCTCAGTGCTAGGGAATTATGGGAACTGTAATTTATTGTGGCACCAGAGCTCTCTGACAGAGAAGGCTCAATGTCTTAGAAAAAATATAATTCCCATGATTCCCTAGCACTGAGCCAGGGCAGTGCCTCAATTTAAAGTGGACTCAATTTGCACTATTTCTGGCAGTCTGTTTGGAAATACAGTTGAAGACTCACTCAGAAAGACAACAAACCTGTAGTTTGTAGTTTAAAAACAATAATAATGGCTTTAATAAATAATTATATAATAGAAATAAAATCCTAATATAACTAAAGATATAGAGCAGGAAGATTGAGAGAGAGATATTAGACTAGCAGGCCTAGAGACACATACCGACTGTAAGATTAACAGTTTAAATCTTGTGATAGAGTCAGTTAGTAAGAATCCCTATTTATATAATGAGGGGAAAGAGAATGCACAAGTTTCTTCCAACAATCCCCTTCTCATTCTCTTGGGCCGACATCAAGGATCTGTATCCCATCATTCAGTCTCTGGAATCGATCTTTTGACAGAAATTTAGTGAGAATGTCTGCAATCATTACTTCTGTGTTACAATATTCCAGTTGGACAAGTCCATTCTGACACATTTCTCTCACTTTGTGAAATTCAATATTACTGTTCTTTCTTTGAGTGGCTTTTCACTCTGAGAAATCTTGATGCAGTTCTGATTGTCTTGTATCCAAATTGTTGGTTTGGGCTCTGTGATCCCAAAGTCCAGGAGTAAGTTGTGCAGCCATTTGATTTCATCACATCCTGCTTTTGCTGAAACACACTCAGCACCTGTAGAAGAATCTGTGATTGTAGATTGCTTCTTACTTGTCCAACTTACAGCTTCTCCACCATAGAAGATCAAGTTTCTGGTGGTTGACTTTCTGTCTGCCAGATGTGCAGCCCAGTCTGCATTCACATAAGCAATCAGATGTGGTTTGTTACAGGCCAGCAGCATTAGTTTGTAATCTGCTGTTCCTTTTAAGTATCTAGCAACTCTCTTCACTGCAATGACATCTCTTTCAGTAAGAGAGTCAATCATTCTGCATAAGATGCTAACAGCATTTGCTATGTCAGGTCTGGTAAATTGGCAATGTATAGATGTTTTCCAACTGCTGTCCTATACTTGTCTCTATTTTTAAAGGTTCAGATTTCTTAATGTCCTTTAAGAATCCAACTTCCATTGGAGTTGGCATAGCATTTGTGTCTTTCAGGCTAAGACAATCCAAAAGATCCATTATCTTCTGCTTTTGATTCAGGAAGAAACTTCCATCACTGCCTCTTTCTATTTGCACTCCAAGATAGTGTGAGATGTCTCCTAAATTCTTAATATCAATCTCTTTCTTGAGATTCTGGATTATCTCTGCACCATCTGCTTTAGCTCACTGCACAGGATCAGATCACCCACATAACTTGTGATGTAAGTCCATTTATTATTTCTGAATCTCTTGTATACATATTTATCAGCAATGCCTGGAGTAAACCCCTCTTTGATAAGAAGCTGATTCAGTTTCTCACTCCATGCTCTGGTGGCCTGTTTTAAACCATAAATGTTATTTTGCAATTTGCATACATGATGTTCCTTACTAACCAATCCTAGAGATTGTTCCATATAAAGTTGTTCAGTGAGATCACCATACAGAAAAGCAGTGTGGACATCCAGATGTTCATTTTCTTGTAAGCTGGGAGAGCTAGTAGAGTGACTACTCCAGCAAAAATTTCATTGTAGTCCGCACCATACTTTTGAGTATAACCTTTAGCAACGTCTTGCTTTGTATCTTTGGATTTCCCCTTCTGCATCTAGTTTTGTGGTAAAGACCCATCTACAGCCAATTGCTCTTTTTCCTTCTGACAATTCTGACAAAGTCCATGTCTTATTATCTAAAGATTGCATTTCCTCAGTAGCAAGTTGCACCCACTTCTCAGAATCTGTCTTTCGAATTCCCTTGATCTTCTTCCAATCAGAGGGTTTTGGAATTAATTCCGCTGTGGTCAGGTAGTACACCCTTATTGGAGCATTCTGATTCAAAACAAATATGGGACAAACTACCTCACCTGAATGTGGATACCGGGCTCTGCTTTTTGCATGCCATCTGGTTCCTCATCATTAGGCTGGTCCACTGCTGGATGCAAAACCTCAGGAGGATAAAAGAACTCCATGTGCTTTAGTTGCTGGTGGGAGTCTTCTTCTACTGTAAATAAATCTGGGTAAACTTCTTTGTTTTGATTAGATTTGGGCTGTGCTCTTTCATCAATATAAGCAGCACTTGTTAATTTTATTGTATGTCCATCTGAATTTAGAATTCTATAACCATTTCTAATATAACCAACAAAAATTGTTAATTGTTGTTAGCTGCTCTCAGTTTCTCGAGAAGGAAAAGTGGGATAGAAATAATGAAATGAATGGAAGTACAATTTTGATGCTTGTTTATAAATTGTTTAGGAAAAATGGGTCATTGGGTTCATCTGCACTGCACAAATAATGCAGTTTGACACAGCTTTAATTCTATGGCTCAGTGCTATCAAATTCTAGGATTTGTAGTTTTGTGAGATTATTTAGCCTCTTCTGTTAGAGAGCGCTGATGTCACAACAAACTGCAAATCCCAGGATTCTGTAACATTGAGACATGACAGTTAAAAGAGTGTCAAGGTCCATTATTTCTGCAGTGGAGATGGAGCCATAGATTCAAGATGCAATCTCTCATAAATGAATAAGCAAAATATAATCCTTGTTGCTGCTCTTATATTCCTTCAAGATGACTCTGATTTATAGTGTCTCTCTCCTAGGATTTTCTTGACAAATGTTCTTCAGAGGAGGATTGTCATTGCCTCCTCTTAGGCTGAGGGCATAACTTGCCCAAGGTCACCCAGTGGATTTGCATGGCTGAGTGGGGGATTCAGACCCTGATCTCCCAAAATCCTAATCCAGCTCTCAGACTACTGCAACACACAGGCTCCTACATATATATTCCTATATGATCCTATATTTGAATAAAGAAAAATGCTGCCTACCTATCTTAATCCAAAATTGGTAGTTCCAATGCAAATGGCATAATTAAATTGAGAAGTCTCATCCTAGACTTCTTCTTCCTTTTTGGGCAGTAGAAGCTGTCAGACTACCTGGTTCCATGCAGTGCTGTCACTGGGTGGGTGTGAGGTATGTGGCCCACACCAGGTAACATCCCAGAGGAGGGGCAAGACACAGTGTGGCCCTCCTCCCACTGCAGTGGAGGGGTGAGCACACCCCTTGTGGCTTCACTGCCACTGCAACTCTCTCCCTAGTGAGGGACCGGAGACATTGGCAAGAGCGAGGGCAGCCCTCATGGTTTGGCTGCCATCCCAGCTCTCTCCCCAGAGAGGAAGCCAAGATAGCAGCAAGGACAGCAGATGAGCAACATAGTGGGAGAGGAAGATGGGTCAGCCACCACCGCCCCAGCAGCTCCCCACCACAAAGTGTCACTGTATGTTAATGCCACTGGTTCTATGACATTTCACAATTTCATTGAAATGCCACCTAAGACTAATAGGGAATAACATTCTCATCACATACCAAAACCTTTCAGAATTCACCCTGCAGAGTATGATCTGAACAAACTAATTGGAGACTTCATCCCAAATTACAAGAAAATTTAATAAGAACAGGAATAAAAATGTCTGTTACTCAAGACTCGCATATGCTCTTAGTTGTTTAGGACAACCATGGTTCTGGCTGCCAAGATCTGGTACCAAACCAACATTCATCTTGGTAAGAATAGTACATTTTCTTCAAACACTATCCAGGTAGGAAAAGATAATAAATTATGGGGTGGAAAATACGTCAGAATGTCAGCTCTATTTATGCTTTGAATCTGTAAAAAGAGTCTTTTTTTAAAAGAGTGAATTAAAAAAAATTCCAGAAATAATTTCATAAATGGATTAAAGGATTAAGACTTAGGGAAGTATTTAGCTATCCTCTATGGTCAGACAGAGAATTATGGTATCTTCTACCAAGATATTGTGGGCTCAGCAGATAGTGTCAGTCAGTGGTCTTCCTTTTGTTATGATGCATAGTCAGATCCTCCTTCAGTCCATTATACTCTCCATCAGCCATGGAATAACCATCCAGGGGGCTAACACAGCAAAATTGTGAGTTGGGGTAGGGGGAGCTTTAGTCATTGCAGAAGGTGGGAGAGAATGCCAGCCTCCACAATGATCCCCTGCAAAGATATGAACAGCCTTAAGGTGGATTTATGCTCCTGTTTCTCATTAAGAGGATACCAGTCTTTATCACCCATTTCTAACCACTAGGTAGCAGATTTGAGGGCATCATGAAAGAGCAACATATGGTCAATTATTTACTATGCTATTATTGCTTTTTTTTACTTTTTCTTCTGTTATATTCCTGCATGTAACACTTATACGGACAACCCATCCTGCCCAGTCCTCTGTTCCCTAATCAATACTGCCATTCTCCCTTGAATTTGGGCACTGGCCCTAAAAACAAAAACAAACAAACAAACAAACAAAAACAAACAGTGCCATAACCCCTTTCTTCAAATCCTTTCTCAAATCCCAACACTCCTAGGATGCTTTTTGGCTTAGCTTCATTTTCATCTGAAGTGAAGCTTACAAAAAGGTCACAGAAGTTGTTTGAATGCCTCCCTGGTGACTTTTGTATTTTCTTTTTCTAGTTCTTTTTTTGCTGACATTGTTGCAGGTATTTTGAAAATATATATCATAGGTTATTCAGGAAAGGTTAGGAAAGTCTCCTAGTCTTTGACAGAGCATATGGTGTGGATGCAGAAGGACATTCCATTTGAAAGAACTCAAGTAAAATAACTGAAAAACAATCCCTTGAATCAATGAAACTTAAGTGGTGACCTACTGCATCCCTGTTGTTTCAGTGAGCATTTTATAGTGAGAATAACATAGAATTCAGCCCTAACTAGTCAATAAGCTGATCCAGGGTATGAAGGCTGACTCAGGCTGCATCCACACTGCAAACATAATCCAGTTTGACACCACTTTAATTTCCATAGCTAAATGCTATGGAATTCTGGGAACTGTAGTTTGTTGTGGCACCAGAACCCTCTGATAGAAGACTAAGGAGATCATTGCACAACCAAATAAAGTGTCCTTTCCCCAACAGGATAAGGTCGCGTTACAGGTTGGAAATGGATGTTATTGGATACAAAAACGCTGACTGTGTTGCAGGGTGACTACAACCCATCTCTCAGCCACACTTTGCCCACCAATTTTCAAGTGTACTTATCTAAGTAGCTCATGTAGAGTACTGGCCATATTATTTTAAAAATCATGTCACCTCATTTAAGAATTCTGAAGACTTAACAGCTTGCATGCTTTTATGACATTTGGATTGGTACTAATAAAGATATTGCCCAACTGTGGATTTTTGGTTGAGTTTCTCAGATGGTTAATTTTGGCACCTTGAAAATTGATGTTCTGGTCTGTTTTCCTGATAGTTTACAGCCTGCAACTGGAATGTGAGCAGTTTGTAGCTCACCACATAAGTTCTATATCTACATCCTTGGGCAGTTTGTAGCTCATTACATCAGTTCTATCTAGTCCTGCATGACTGGTGAAATGTGTTGATTTTCCTGCTTCATAAGTTGGTGTTCTGGGCCATTTCCCCTGTAATAAAATTAAGAATGGGTAAGGGAACTTCCAGAGACATTTCTATATCAGTGTGTCATTCTCATGTAGGCTTTTGAGCTGTATCAGTTTACCAATACTTGATATTCTAGCATCAGTTTTCCCTCCCTCCCTCCCTTCCTGAAAAGTGTTAAGCTGGAAATTGGCTAATACAGTGTTAATAATGTATACATTTCATTTAAAAAAAAAAAAAACAACAGAAACATATGTTCATGCATTTAGCACCTACCATTATTTTCTGCAAAATGAAATTATCAATAAAGTATCAGAGGCATTTTCACCATGTTTTTACAACAGGAAATGAACTAGAGCTGAGATAGCTCTGGAAAAAGTGTAACAACTACCAATGATTAACTGTAAGTGCAGGCCATCAGTGAATCAAATTCCGTCCAAGAATTTAGGAATCAGTGAGATGTTGCCAGATAATGTGGCATGTTCCAAATATTGTCACATTTTGTAATTCTTCAGTTGTGATCCTACCTGTGGCAATTTCATTCAGCTATTTGGTCAGTCTGTTTGGAATTGCTTCTAGTGCACCTATCACCAGTAGAACCACAGTTGTTTCCTTTTCCAGAGGTGCTGAATCTCAATTTGTAGGTCTCAACAGCTCCTTATCTATTATTGTTGTTTTTGTTGTTGTTGTGATTACCACTACTAATACTCTTATATGCCCTGGAACATGCTTTTGAAAGGCAGTCTTCATTTTCTTGAATCATCAAAAAATGATATATGTAGCCCTTGGGTTATCTCATGGACCTCCCCTGCAGCCAATTTTGCTTGTAAATATTGATGAGGCCATTCTGCCAAAGCCTCTAAGCACTTTTTTGAGCCAATCTGCTCTCCTCCTCCTTCCCCCTATTGTCTCATCCCCCCACACATGCCCATGATCAAATTCTTCCATGGTGTTTGCTGCTTCTAATTTGCTTATTTTGATGAACAGAAAGAATGCAAAACAGCCAGCAGCTTCTCATTTGTCCAAAAAGGAAGGCAGAGAAAGTCTGTACAACAAACACACAGGAAGGGTGGCTAATGATATAGGAGCCTCTCACACATGGCAATATGGGAGCATTCTTCTCTGATGCATGAGAGACTTTAGCACGTGCATAGGATTAATGGGTGGGAGACAAAGAAAAGGGCCTTGAATTGACTACAAAAGCAATCTATGGATGGCAAGTATCTCTATAAAGTGAATATATAGCATATTAATCATAAAGCAAGCAGCTGAATGCATGTAAATTAGAGAAAAGTCTTGGGTATAGGATACAGGGTGTACAGAATATGTCAAAGGATGCCTGTATTTCTGAGGAATTTGCACACAGTGGATGGAAGACAATCTCTATTTTCCCCCCTAAAAGAAGTACCCCTAAAAGAAGTTCAAGAAAGATGCCTGAGAATTAGGTCTGTATACAAATTCAGTCAAATGGAATACAATTTCAGAGCAGAAATATACAAATATATTGTAATCTTTAATCCAGTATTTTTATTTTTGTATCCAGTGTTCTGTCCTTAATCCTAAAGAGTATGTTTCAAATCACTATTGTTAGTTATGTTCTTAATAAAGACTGTTGTTAATAAAAGATTGTTGTTAACAAATTGTTGTTATAAAGGGCAGAGCTTTAAAAAGCTACAGCAGGCACACTGGTTGAGTGATTCTGGGAGCTGTAGTCCAAGGATATGTCTACATGTAGAAATAATGCAGTTTGACACCACTGTAACTGCAAAGGCTTCATCCTACATAATCCTGGGTGTGTGGGGTTTGGGTTTTGGGTTTGTTTTGTTTTGTTTTTGTGAGGCACCAGCGCTTTTTGGAAGATAAGGCTAAGACCTTGTAAAACTACAGATCTCAGAATTCCATAGGATGGAGTCATGACAGTTAAAGTGGTGTAAAATTGCATTAATTCTGAACTATAGATGCATCCCCAAAAGCTACCATTTCTGATAGAGTATAAAGTATTTAAAATGCTGTGTTGTTGTTGTCATGTGTTCTTGCCACTGATATTATTATTCCATCATATTTCAGTTGCTTCACTGCTCTGTCCACAGGTTGCCACCGTATCTAATTCTCGGATGAAAATTGTGAAATATCCTGTTAAGTTTCTTCTTCTCCAGGATAGAGCTTTGTGAAATTGGTGGAAAGGTGACATTAGGATGTTATTTTTGTAATAATCAGTTTATTTACAAATGAATAGGTTCCCCTCCACATTACTGGGATGGAAAAACTGTAGAACATTTTAAAGGAACACCCTTTAAAGCAAGCACCCTTAAGTTCACTGACAGACTCCCTGAGTAAACTACATACCATCAGTGTTTTTATATCTATTTGTATCTGTGATCTCTACTAGGTGCGGGTGTTCCTCTTTCTGTTGTAAATGAGCATGCTGTAAAATCCCTACCCTGAATGGAAGGGCATTTTTCATTTGCTCCTGCTTAGGAGCTATCAGAATGTGCGGGTGTTCTTTTTTCAATCTTTTGTTGTTGTCATTGCAAATACATTTTTTGCATTTTGCCAAAGTTTCTTTGCTTCACCCCACTGCCCGCAGTCTGCCATCATGGCTACTGGTCTGGAACAAAGCTCTCAAACATACTGAAAACTGGCAAGAGGAACTATGCAAAGCAGAACAAAACAGTAAACCAGCCATTAAGCAGAAAGTGGAATAAACACAAACAAAAAAATTGCAGAAAATCTTGGGAGAATAATATTGACTTCAGGCAGATTCTTTCTTTGACATGCATTCTTCTTTATCTGAAGACCAGAGGTGCACGATTGAGTTTGGCAATATAAAGGAGATCCACAGTCAAATCCTAGATGAGTTGTGAAACTTCCTGTCTAGCCTTGGACAACACACTATCTCTCTCATAACCAACTCAAAGAATTGTAGCAAGGATAATATATAATACAGATATATTGACAGTCATCCGTGCTATACTCAATACACAGCAGAAAATATGATTGTGTGAATAATTAGTGTATCATACACAAGTGTACAAAAAAACCCCTCACAACCTCTTGGAGCTGTGTGATACAGAGCAGTGATGGGCAACACTTTCTCTCCAGATGTCATTGGCCGGCAGCTCCCAGAATGCCTCACCTGGTTATGGTGGTATGGGCTAATGAGAGTTAAAGTTGGACAATATCCATGGTATAGGTTTTGTGTGTTTATGCATTTTTTCCTATTGAAACAATACGTTTAATCTTCTTTACGTGATAGTGGTATTCAATGACATGGTTGGATTAATCGGTAAGCATAAAAAGATATAAATGATTCCTGTACCATCTTTGACACAAAACAGAAATTTCTAGGACACACTTTCATGGCCTCCAGTCCACTCCATCAGATCCAAGATCAGTTCAAAGGCATCAGATACTTTTAATGAAGTGGACGGGAGTTCATGAGAGCACATGGTAGAAATTTATTTTTGTCAGTTTCAAAGATATACAATTTTCAAAGAAATAGCCATGTTAATTTCTTGCAGCATAAAAGGAGGAAGGAAGGGATGGATGAAAGGTGGCAGTACCTTTAATTTTAACTGGTTTTTATTTTCACATCACCTTTGTGGATTTAAACCCACTTCTTTGGATGAAGTACCGAATGGTAGAGTTGTAGACACCACTTGGTACTGCATCTGAAGAAGTTGGTTTATAACCATGAAAGGTTATGTGAAAATAAAAACCAGTTAGGGGGGATCAGACAGGCAGCCATGGGCCGCCCTGGGAAGCAGAGGATTCGAGCTGAGGCTGCCCCTCACCTCAGCCCCAATCCTCCCTTTTGGCGCCTGAGAAAGGAGCGCCAAAATAGTGCTCCTTTCCCAGGCAGTGAAAAGGGCACTGAAGAGCCGCCATGCGGCTCTTTTGCACCTCTTCTGGTGCAGTGTGTCCAGACGCTGCATTGGGAGGATGTCATCAGAACGCTTGCTGTGTGCAACGGCGCATGCTCTGATGACGTCCTCGAGAAGGGATTGGGGTGCTCGGCGTGTGGCTGCCCCTCCCCTTCCCTGGCTCCAAGACGGCATTTTGCGCCGTCTGCAGAGCCCCTCTGTCTTAAAAATGCTGCTACATTTCTTCCCCCCTCCTTCGTCATTTTTAAAGATGCTATAGATTCCTTTATATATACTTTACATTAAAAGATCTTCATTTGTACAGGATAAACATAGAAACATCAATGCATTCTACATCAGGGCAATGTGCTCAACAGCCAAAGTAAATAAAGAACCTTATGCTCATTCTCATGCTACAAATTCCATTTCCTTAAGCATTTCATATCTTTATGAACAACACATACCATTGGCTAAATTAGTTTGAGGGCACTGCTTCACCTTTGGATATCCTTGCTCATTGGCTAAGAGAGAATTTTTCTTTATTAAACAATGCAGCCTAGAAAAAATGCAGCTATACACATAAAGCTGCTCAAGACAATCTGCTTTCAACTAATTACTAATCTGAAGAAGAAACATCTAAATATTTAATCTGACCATAATATTTCAGTTCTGGGGTTATAGCATGCAGCTGGATCTAAATCACATACTCATCAGCTCTACAGTTATACTTTTGTTAATTCACTGATAGTACTTTGAAATACTGGAAGAGTTCTGTGCTGAAGTATACCCAAATTTGAAGTCAACTTGGGCCACTGAAAAGTTGTAAATAAAAAAGTAGGTATGCCCATTATGATAATAAATTACACTAGAGCCCAACTTCTGCCATCAATAAATGTATTAATCTGATGGACATATAAATACCCTTTGACTAATATATGTACTGAGTATTATTTAATAAATCAATTTAATTATATTGGAATTACAATCACAAGAGAAATCAGGTATTTTGTTATACCTTTGTAGACATAACAATATGTTTCAAGCAACTGCAAAATGATGTGACAATTAGCAAATTCAGATCTTGGTTATTTGGGGTTCAGGGTGATCATTCTGACTGTTGTAACTGCAGAAAAATTTGGTAATACTAAAGGGGATTTTGGTCAATGACAACATGCATCTTTAAATTTCTATCTGTTAACATGATCAGCAACATGCAAGGATGTTTCAAATTAAATTCCAATATTTCATGATTTGGTTGTAAACAGCTTGGTTGGATGTCATCTGCTATCCATACAGTTGGCCTTCTGGGATTGCTATCACAGCTAGCATAGTTGAGAGAAGATCTTTAGATATCACGTTTGAGTGAAAGAACTGAACAGAACAGTAGAAACAAGATCTTGGAAGGATATCATAACACTGAAATAGATTTAATGAAATGATTGAAACATGTATTTGTATGCCACAAACCCATATGCCAACTCTGTTCTCATATCTACTCTGGGAGCAATATATAGTTGTTGTTGTTGTTGTGGATCTTCAGATCATTTCTAACTTATGGGTACCCAAACGTAAACCTGACACAGGTTTTCTAGGGCTGAGTGTGTGTGACTTGCCCAAGGTCATTCAGTGGGTTTCCATGACTGAGTGGGGAATCGAACCCTGCAACTCTGATCTTCAGGGTCCAAGTCCAACACTCAAACCACTAAATGACACTGGCTCTGGGAGCAATGTTACAGGGGCCAGTAACATGACCCACAACATCATTTGTTTGCTCTTGCTCGAATGTAATATATGCCAACCTATGTCAGCAATGCCCCTCTACCGTCTACATTGGACAAACAGGACAGTCTCTATGCAAGAGCATTAATGAACACAAATTGGATGTAAGAAATGGCAGTACCCAAAAACTAGTTGCAGAACATTTCAACTTTCCTGAATATACAATAAGGGATTTCCAGGTTGCAGTCTTTGAACAAGGAAATTACAAAAAAGACTAGAAAGAGAAACAGGTGCCAATCCATTAGCAGAGGTATGACAATGGGTTTATGGCACACTACATATATTAATACAAGAGTCTTTGCTATTGCACATATAACAAAAGGAATATTCTCTTAGAGAGTTTTGAACCCTGAGAAACTGACATTTGGTAAGCAGTAACTGACCATTGTAAAGATCTGAAAAACCTACATCACTTTACCCAGCCCTTTGAAAATTTAGGGTAGGGGATATGATTTGCATCCTTCTGGATCCAATTACATTCTATTCCACTCCCAAAACTAAATAAATATGCTATATTCTTGGGGCCTTAATACCACTCAATACGGCATCCAAAGTAGTGGCTTTATATTCACAAAAACTTCTGCTAAAATAAAAACCAATTAGTCTTAAAGGTGCTGCCACATTTCTCCTCCTTTCTGCCTTTTTATTTGGCAAGAATAAAATATCAGAATTGTATTTCCACCTACCTTAGTTTTGTCAGAATGCAAATGATTAACAGCATACAGATTAACAGGATGTAAGCATAGAATTCAAAGGATGGTGCTGAAAACAAAAGTAACATTGGGCTGGTACAGACTGGCAGTAAGAACTGGCTTCCTGGTGGTGTGGGGGAGTGGCATTCAGACAGCAGCACACTCCCATGTTTCTGGGAAGCTGCAAGGCTGATCGCACATGTCGTGGCTTCACGGCATTTCATCAGGTTAGCATTTACCCACGCTGTGCTGCAGAAATGCTGAAAAGCCACTGCCATGGCAGCAAAGGCGCCTTTTTCTGAGCACAAAAAGGAATGGCATTTTGCCACTTCTTTTTGGGCTAGAAAAATGCCAGATCAGGGCTGTAGCGTGCAGTTGCCACAGCCCCAATCCAGTGCTCAAAGAGGTGGCACAGAGCCAGCCTCTCAGAGTGGTCTGCTTCGCCCTATTGTCTTCTAAAGTAAGGCCATATGGTGTCAAGGTATTGAGTCTATAAATTCAGAAGTTCTCTCTTTTTCCAGACATGGTTGGATCCAAACTTTATCCATGAGATATATTGGCACAGTGGAAATACTATGTCCAACAGAATTATAATGTCTTCTAACAGGTTGTTCAAACTTAATAATAATAATAATAATAATAATAATAATAATAATAAATTTATTTATATCCTGCCCCTCGTCACGCAATCGAGGCGGCTCACAACAATTTAAAAACATCATACAATATTAAAATACCATCCAAATCCCACAGCCCCCCCACCCCTTAAAATTAAAACAATGATATAAACACATAATTAAAACAAATCATAATCAACAAACAATAATAGGTGGGGCAGCATTTAAACCAAATGTAGGAGGGATAAAAGGACTCCTGAGACCGGGAAACTAATCAGGGAAGGCCTGCCGGAAGAGATCCGTCTTAACAGCTTTTTAAAAACTGTTTAAAGTTGTCAACTGACGGATCTCATCCGGCAGGCCATTCCATAATTTGGGGGCGATGACAGAAAAAGCCCTCTGGGAGGTTGTCGAGAGCCTGGTTTTCATCGGCTGTAGCAAATTCCTCCCAGAGGACCAGAGTGTGCAGGGAGGATTATATGGGAAGAGGCGGTCCCAAGATAAGTTGGACCCAAGCCATTTAGGGCTTTAAAGGTCAAAACCAACACCTTATACTGGGCCCAGAAACTGACAGGCATCCAGTGAAGAGATTTTAATACAGGAGTTATGTGATGTCTCTGCGATGTACCTGAGACCACCCTGGCTGCCATATTTTGTACTAACTGAAGTTTCCGGACCAAGCATGAGGGTAGCCCCATGTAGAGTGCATTACAGAAATCTAGACAGGAGGTTACCAGCACATGCACCACAGTCTCAAGATCCCTGACTTCCAGGAAAGGGCACAGGTGGCGTATCAGCCGAAGCTGATAACAGTCACTCCTGATCTTTGCATTCACCTGACTAGCCATCTGAAGCAACGGATCAAGGAGTACCCCCAGACTGCGAACACAGTCCTTTGTGGAGAGTGTGACCCCATCCAGGACTGGAGGTTGGAACCCAATACTTGGTTTCGGGGCCACCACCATGAGCACTTCCGTTTTGTCTGGATTCAGTCTCAATTCGTTTTTCCTCATCCAGCCCATTACTGCCTTAAGACAGTCATTGAGAGGAGAGATGCCATTGGAATTCAAGGCCAACGATCGAGATAAGGAGAAATAGATCTGGGTGCCATCAGCGTACTGATAACACCCAGCCCCATAACTCCGGATAATCTCACCCAGCGGCTTCATATAAATATTGAACAACATCGGGGATAGGATGGCACCTTGCGGAAAGCCGCAAGTAAGTGCCTTCTTGCTGGAGCAACTGCCCCCGAGCAGCACCCTCTGGGACCTGCCTGAGAGGAAGGACCAGAACCACTGCAATACAGTGCCTCCAATACCTAACCCCCTCAGGCGGTCCAAGAGGATGCTATGATCTATCATATCAAAAGTCGCTGAGAGGTCTAAAAGCACCAATAGGGTCACACTACCCCTATTGATGCTCTGACGCATCTAAAGCCAGTTTGAAATGGGTCTAGATAATTGGTTTCATCCAAGACTACTTGGAGTTGAAGAGCAACCGCCCTCTCGATCACTTTGCTTATGAATGGTAACGTAGAGACCGGCTTATAATTGTTCATGTCCAGGGGGTCCAGGGAAGGTTTTTTCAGAAGCGGCCTAACTGCCACCTCCTTAAGCACGATGGAACATGACCTTCCCTGAGGGACGTATTGACGATGTCCTTAAGAAACACCCTCAATGCATCCCCCCCCCCCCCCGGACAGCCAGCCATGATGGGCAAGGATCAAGAGGGCAGGTTGTCTTCCTCATACTACCCAGTAGCTTGTCCACGTCCTCGGTACTCACAGATTGAAATCAATCCAGTAAATTTACATCAATGGAATTGCTGGACACCTCGTCAATTGTTTCTGTCAAAATACTGGTGTCTAAGTCGGCTCTTATCCAAGAGATTTTATCTGCAAAGAAGTTGTTAAATGCGTCACAGCAGGCTATTGTTGGGTTTAGCCAGGGGTAGGCAACCTTTCCCCTTTAAGGGCTGAGGGACTTCAGCTCCCAAAAGCCTCAGCCATGTTGGCCAATAGTCCCATGTTGGCCAATAGCTCCTGGGATTCTGGGAGCCGAAGTCCCTCAGCCCTTAAAGGGGAAAGGTTGCCTACCCCTGGGTTAAGCAATGGGTTCTGTGCAGGTGGAACCTGCGACAGTTTCCTTACCATCCTAAACAGCTCCACTGGATGAGACTCTGAAGACACAATACGTGCAGAGGAGAAGGCTTTCTGCGCTGCACGTATTGCCTCTCGATAGGCCCAAAGAAAGTTCCTATGATAAGTCTTGTCGGATATGAGTCGAGTTTTCCTATGACGAGTCTTGTCGGATATAAGTCGAGTTTTGGTGGTAATTGCTGTTCTGTGATTCCTGAATCCTATGTAAAGACCATGATGGTTTTCTAAAATATTGCATGTTGCAGCAGGGGTGTTGGCATTTGGTACATAGAGATATAGATAGTGAGATCCAAACCAAAGTCTACAAGGACACAGCTGGTGGTGCTTGCATATCTACCACCATTTACTACCATCTATGCTTGCTTTCCATAGATGCAACCAGAATTGCACTTCATGATAATAAAGCATTTCCAATATGAAAGGAACAAAGAGTCATAAGACAGCAATGCAAACTGAGACAAGCTTGTCACTCACTTTGTGACTTCCACACAACATCACGGCTGAATGTATGCAGTCTACCTCTATGGTTAACACCTGTGTAGTATTCAATAAACCAGTCCCACAAGCCTCATTTGGTATCTCCAATGTGTCATCTGTTACATTCCTGTCAATGATAGAGCACATAATTCATTTAGAGGGGCAGGTTGAAGTGTTCGTGAATGACAAATTAAGATTTACTTCCAACATCCCTGATGAAGTCTTGTTGCATTTACCAGGTTTATAGATCTGCTTCTTGGGAATGTACTTGATAAAGTTGCATTTGTGGGTTGTTTATTCAATGAACAAAGTAATCCATTATGTATTTGTATCTCAGTTAGACATGAATGGAGATCAGGAGCTTACTGGGTATAAGGAATTCTTCCTGATTTTGCACAAGTCTCAACAATATATAGCAGCTGGGGAGAGAGATTTTTGTTTCTGTACTTGTACACATTCTGCTTGGAATGTGGTCTCATGTACTTAAAATGGTATTCAGACACAAATGTTTGACAGCTCATACAAAGGCAGGAAAATCTCTAGGAATCGTTAATAAAGACAAAATAAGATACAACCTGCTCATAGAGGTACAGAAGGAATGCTGCTGCACCATATATCTCCATTCTCTCAAATTAATCTGACTAGTTTATAGTCTTTCTAGCAGCTTTCCTGCTCATCTTTCTCTCTCTAGAATAAGATAAGTTATACGCACTTTGTTTTGCAAGATTCAAAATGTGATCTCAAAACCACTTAAGCCACTGTACAGGTACTTTAATCAGGGGATTTTTATTTTATTTTATTTGCTTCCTGGTCTCAGTGTGTTACAGCTAGAAGGAACGTTGGCAGAGATTTGCCACCATAGTTCTATGGCTTGGATTCCCTGTCTCATTAGCAAGGGTGGGTGGAGAATTGTCCAGTGAATCTGTAGCCACACAGAATTATGAAGCTGAGTGGAATAAAGTGTTGCACTGTGTGAGTACCAGCTAAACAGTGCCTGCTGGCCTACCCTGTCCTGCGGTATTACCAGGTCCCTCCTCAGGATGTCTCTGTGATGGAAGTCCTAATGTTGATAGATGTATAGTGTGCATCTGACTGAATTTCTGCTTAGGGTGGTTGTCATTTCCTACAGATTAAATTCTGTTGATATTTACATTGGGTCTAAAGCTATCTATGTATGCCAGAGAAAGATAGGCCCATACAAGCAAAGAGATATGGACAGAAAGCAGAGCACAACTGTTCCTGTAACAGGGGTATAGCTAAAGTCAGGGCAAAATGAGGGCATTGTTCCCAAATAAAAATTCTATCCACTCATGATTTTTCCCCCTTCAGTCCCCAAATTTGTAGCACTGCAGAGAGTGAGACATTGCAAATATATTTGCTGTATTAACATTCCATTGGTAGCTTTGCTGCCCTTTTTCCTCAATGTCTTAGCCGTATTTCTAAATACTCTTAACTGAAGACTGCAATGCTAGAAATGTGGGGACTGAAGGAAAATTTCTCTATTGAGGACAGAGAATTTTTATAGTGTGTGGGGAATGAGGTCCTCATCCTCCCCCTCTAGCTACACAAATTAGGACAGTTTCCAAGGAAGTAGACTCACAGTATTGATATGCACTCTGGAACTATTAGCAAAGTATTCTTCTGAGGTCTCATCCAGAGACTTGCTGACAGAAAGGTGGTAGGTCATGACATCTCTCATCAGGTGATGGCCAGTTTTCATCACATAGAGAACATGTATCAGAAAAATGTGATGAGTAAAATTTATGTGGTAAAATAATATAATAAAGACTTTCACATGAGTTTACTACATCAAAGGTGAACATGAAAACCAAGGCTTTAAAATGGGTGGGCAATGGACTACACATGGGTCTCAGGACTGTTTTGGTGTCCCTGGTTAAAAAACAAACAAGCAAAACTTTTTTTATTTTTAAAATGCCCCACAATGCCCTCTGGAGGGTATGGGGGCGTTCTGACATGTTTTATGGGGCCCTGGGCTAATTTAGGCACTAGAGAGGCTTTAAAAAAAACTGGGAATGAATTTGGGCCTTGTTTTTTTTTTAAAAAAGGCCTTTCCTGGGCATAAAATGGCATGGGGATTTGAAAAGATGGTAAAAAAATGTTCTGTTCTGTTCTGTTTTGATTTGTTTTTGGTTTTGTTTTTTGTTTTTTGCATGTGTGTGGTGGTGGTGCAGCCCAGAAATTCTGTATGGGCTTCCAAGTCTTTGTGTATCTGCCTTCAGGTTGACTGTTGGCTTATGCTGACCCCATGAATTTCATAAGAGTTTTATTAGTCAAGGAACATTAAGAGGTGGATTTGCTAGTTCCTTCCTCTGAAATATAGCCCAATGCACCTGGTATTTATTGGCTGTGTATTGGGGTACTAATATGGCCACGTAACCTTCCACAGTTGTCTACCTCTGCTTCTAAAATATAGATTTCTACTAATTAACAGGACAACTATTTCTTTACTTTCCCAAATGACAGGATACAAATGCAATTTTTAAAAGTGGATTAAAGAAAACATCAGTAGATTATGGCTAAAAACTACACCAAAAGAGATGAAAAACTCCCAGATTATTATATTTATTCTATCAGAATCTTTGTAAAGGAACCCTGGTGGTGTAATGGTTAAATGCCAGTACTGCAGCCATTCATGACGACAAGGTTGTGAGTTTGATCCCAGGTAGAGCTTCAGGGCCCACTCAGCCTTGCATTCTTCTGTAGGTTGCTAAAATGAGTACCCAGCTTGTTAGGGGCAATTAGCTTACACACTGTAAACTGCTTAGGGAGTGCTTATGTGCATTGATAAGCAGCATAGAAATGGACTTGCTATTGCTATTGCTTGCTATTAAATGCTAGATTTTGAAGGTAAAATCTGGTTTTCTTCATCTGGAAAAAATGTAGTAAATTCGAGTTATAAACACTTTGTTTTGGGGCAAAATCAACAACAGAGATAAAACATTTTTCTTCAGGAAATTGTCATCTGTGACTTAAACTAGCTAGTAAATTTATTCTTGCTACTAAATGCTCTAAGGTTAAATATTGTACCCCAAAAGCACCAGATCATGTCTGATCTTGACAGTTAAGCAGAGTCAGCCCTGGTTAGTACCTAGATGGAAGACCTTCCGTGAATACCAGGTTCTGTAGGCTATATGTCAGAGGAAGGAACTGGCAAAATCGCCTCTGTGTATTTCTTGCCTAAGAGAACCCTATGGGTTCACCAAAAGTCAGCAGGCAACTTGAAGGCATACACACACACACACACACACACAAATGTTCTTTAGCATTTGACTTCTTCACCATCACCCCCTTCTTAGGTCTGGTTAACTCTCCTATAATTTAGAATGATCATAAACAGTGATAGAAAACACAACGTGGGAACTTATCAATTTGGCATAGCTTGGCCATTCACCTTCAGCCTTATAACCTTGTTTAATTTCCCTGGGACGAGTTGCTTTTTTCTGATGGAATCCGAATGTGGCCAAGATGAACACAATGGCCTACACCAACTCCCACATGCTTTCAGTGTAGATGCTTCACACCAGCTGCTCTTTCAATCAGCTTCAACAGCACGCTACCCTGTGGTAAACACATTGTAGACAATCTTCTTTCCCGCAGTGAAGTGATGGTTTAATGTGCTCCTAAATTATATTCTTTCTCTTATCCTCTGACTGTTGGAAGGGATACTTAAAGGTACTTGGAGACTGTAGTTTATATGTGAAGCAGTCAGATTGCATCTGTAATATCTAACACGCAATAACAACAATAAAACAGGCTGACGTGTGTTTTTCTGTGTAAACAGTTTCTTCTGAACATGGAGCCAGTGAAATGTTTTGAGAATTTTGGCTTTTATGGCTGCATTTATCATCTCTTTTGGAACATTTCCTCGTGGAGCCACGTTGTATATTTTATATACTCTGGAGAAATAAAAAGTGTTTAAACATAAAATACTGATGTGATAGGCATTTTATGAGGGCCTCTGCAACATGTGCACATGGACAAGTCATGCTGGGACACTTTTTAAATGATGTAAGTGGGAGTCCTGTAAATATCTAACTTTCAGAAAATGGGTGAGAAAAACAAGGCCTGGAGCTAAAATAACTCCAGAGAAACACAAAGAATATGTATTTTCATATCCACTGCTGCATAAGAGAGGGAATAGAAGAGCTAGCTCTTTTTAAATTTGGTTTTTATTTTATACTGATACATCAAAAACAGCAGAGGATAAAGAGTGGGGAGGACACCCAAAGCCAGATCACAGTGACCATAGTAAGGTTCAAGCAACCATATATTAAACAAATAAAATCCATGTAAGATGTCCATATATCTGGAGAAATGTCCACAGAGAAATGACAACTATACATAAGGTTAACTTCCATATGCAGAAAAGGCAGTAAGTTCTTCAGAACACTAAGTAGTACTTAGTGGGTGTTTATTTTTCTAGCCTTGAAATATATAGGCCAGAATTCAATATGGGTTACTGAGGGGCTTTGCAGATCCGCCTAAAGGGCTGGCCTGGGGGTAGAGTTGGGGCAGGGCAGCCACACCCCAATGCTGTCCTGATGCCACATGCCTGTTCACATGGCATGCAGCATCAGGACACCCTCTTGGCACAGCGTGTGCCAAAAAGGCACAAAAAAGCTGCCGCCACATCTGAAACGATAGCCTTTTGCCGCTCCCAGAACAGAGCGGAAAAAAGGAGGATCAGGACCGCAGTGTGTGGTTGCTGCGGGCCCGATCCGCCACTCCCAGGGGTGGCTCTATGCCACCTCTTTAGGCCGGTCTGCATCAGCCCTTAGTTATGTTTGTGGCTGATGTCTGGTAAAGTAAGTCTGTGCCAATAGTGCCAGAATCATGACTACATAGGGATTTATAAATATGGATTGGTTATGGATGCTTAACTCCAGTTACTGTGATACTGAATTCTAACTGTAGTTTACAAGAAATTATCAGAGTGAGGAAAAATTACATTTCAATCCATGTCATAGTCTGTAATTTAATAGTGCATGCAGATCAGCAAATATTGAAGATTTTCTAAGACAAAATCAATAAGGGTCATAATCTCCAACCACAACTGCAACTTAAGAAATTCGGTACTGGATTTTCAGAGCGATAGCCTTGTTTGTGCAGTTCATCACAAAAAGGGGTCTTGTAACTAATTTATTTCTTCAGAAATACCTTGGGCTACAATTCTAACAGGAAGCTTTTGCTTGGCACTACAAAGACAGTGGAATCCTCTTATAAGTCATTAGTTAAGCAAAAGGCCATCTTTTTATTTATAGAACTTATTAGTCACCTTTCAAGTAATACAGTGGTCAGAATAGCATACACTACACCACAGGCCATCATATAAGACAAACAAATGCAGCAATAAAAACCAGCTGACATTCGCCACAGAATGCAGGAAAGGCCTCACAAACAAAAATGTCTTCATTTGCCAGTGGAATCTAACACAGGTTGTACTGTGCTGGTGGGAGATATGTTAAAAATGTTCCATGTCAGAGAAGGACTTTTATTAGTAAGGTCTCCATGCTGAATACAGAATGGGGATCTTGGCTGGGTGATGGACAGTGAGGTATGGGGGAGATGGAATAGCATCCAGCTCTATTCAGGTAGCTCAATGGACAGCACTGACAGTAAGATCTGTGTTGTGCATCCACCTGCAAGAACAGATCTGGGGGCTTCTTACCCTGCTCCCGGATGACCAGTGTTGGGTAGGCTGCTGCAATTAAAATGTGAGTTCCCTCTGAGAGAACTTTATGGTCCCTCTTCCTGATCCAAGATCTCTTAATGATTAACGCTATAGAGAATCCAATCCTTTATTCTACCTGGCAATGTTATTCAATAGGAAGATTTCCAAACACTTCTTGAAATAGATGGCTCAAGTATTAAACATGTATTTAAACAGCACAGTCCCGTCTGTATAATCACACTTAATAGTGACAAAAAAATTGAAATTGCCACAACATGAAGGAGGTTAAATATGAAATAAATTTAAAGTTGTCTTATGATGGTTGGTCCTTTCCCTGGTCACCTATTGAAAAAGAAAATATTTCTGTTTGGGAGTTTAATCATAAATTCCCAAAGATGTTAATGCTACCATTGGCACAGACACTAGTAAGGTATTTGTTTTCTTAGAGAGAAAGCTGCTAACAGGATTAGATGATTTTGACAATAGTTCAGCTTTTTCCTGCCTAAACCATGTTAGCTTTGCCCAAGGCATTTTTAGGCAACAGGAAGAGCTCCTAGCTGTGTGCAAAGTTTATATTTAATTTTGTCTCATCACAATCTCACAAAATAATTGCATGTTTATGGCTAGTCCTGGCTGTGAAAAGGGCAGACAAATTTTTATCTGGTTCATTTAATTTCTTCTGTGCCTGGACTCTCACAAAGTGTTTGGGGAACTCTGTCCTGCTCTTTTAAATATTGCTTCATATCCAAACTGTTCATAATGAGAAAGAAAAGCAAGTGCAGTAACAGATAAGCTTCTCTACTCTTTGCTTCTTTCCTCGGATACAATATCAACACCTCATGGCCACCAAGTGAAGGATCTGTAAAAGAAAACAGCTGACTATTATGGTGGTGGTTGTTCCATATTGTTTCAATAAAGCAGTTTTTAAAAAACCAAAAATAAAGGTCCAAGACACTACTCATGAACTGGACACTATGATGAAGCTGCAACAGTTTGCTTCTGCCTGAGCCTATGGGGAAGGGCATGATTTAACACCCTTCTCTCCCCTCCTTCCCCATGAGCTAATAGAGAGCAAATTACTTTTCCACTTTCAACTCAGTTTGTAGCAATCAAAGTAATCTGAGGATAAAGGGGAAACAGGGGAGGAAGTAAGAGAAAGTGAGACAATTTAAAAGCTGTTTTCCTCAGGATTTTATCACCCTGGTGTCTAAGGACTGTGCCATGTCGTACACTAACATATGTAGTAATGCTTAATAATATAAATATAGTCTCTTTTTCATTGAAGAGTGTGAATATGTTTGTGTGTTATTTTTGGGGAGAAACGGAGCATGAATATTTTGTGAGGATAAAGAGGATAAAGGTTTGAGGAAAGACATATTGTACTATAAACAAATGATAGTATTAATGTTCCAGGCAGAAGACAACTTCTAGTAGAAACTCTTTCTCTCCAAAGAGGAAAGTATGGATTTTTGTCTTAAGTAGATATTTCTCTCTAGGTTCAGTAGACACTTCACCTCTGGAAATTTCTAGTACTCCAGAGACCACTAAGGTATGGTTTTACAAAAGAATACAACTGAAACTAGAATTATAACCATATAGACTCAAGTCATTGGAGAGAATGTTCTTGTGGTGATCCTGTTTCATTCAGGCTTGCAAACAGAACAGACACCATTATTAAGAAATAGTTGAAGAGATAGAATGATTTAGGTAGCAATCTCAGGAGAGTACATGTGAAAACATCAGGGAGCAGGCCTCACATCTATAGATCACTTAAAACATTGACCTTTCTTTCTAATGTTCTTCATGAAACCCTACATGATCTCTTAAGTGAAATGGGATAAGACCTGGGGAATATTTTTATTTCATTTCATTTGAGTATTGAGGATTAGTGTGGGCTGTTGGAAATCCCATGAGAAAGGGAAATGTCATACATTATTCTAAGTGTTTTCTAAGTTTAACAAAGCATCCTCCATCCTTCCACTTTATCTCATAGCATCCCTGAACATTCTTTGGACAGTGCTTCTCTGTTGATAGTGCATCCTTCCATGCCACCATTTGCAATTATTTTAATTCAGTTTATAGGCACTATCAGAAGGACCACAAGGGGATATAGAAAAAATTTGTCAGGTCGGAATTTCTGTACAAACATACCACATTTGAACCTGGTGAACCTACAATCAAAGAAGAATACATTCATGGGCTGAAATCTGCATTTTTCAGTTGTTATAAATAAGTAGTAAGCTAAAAACGAGCATCAGAATGTGTATACAAAAATGTATTTTGCAAGGGAGTTATACACACAGTAATACATACATTTTCAAGCTGAGAAGTGAGGCACAAAAATTATATATACATTTTCAAGCTTGGAAGCCTAAACGAACTTGGAGCTAGAGAAGGAAGAGGCATAAAACATGATAATGAAAATAACATTATTTGCTATATCAATACAGAGATGGTATCTAATTGTTTAATTTTACCAAATACAGGAATTAATAGAGAATGCATGTAGCAATTAAAGATCCTAATTAAGGATCAACAGCACCAATAGCTGAGGCTGCATCTACACTGCAGAATTAATGCATTTTGGTACTGCCTTAGCTGTCATTACTCAATGGTATGGAATTCTGGGATTTGTAGGGTTTTTGTTTTGTTTTTTGTCATATTTAGCCTTCACTGTCAGAGAACTTCACTCTCAGAAAACAAATCCAGGATTCATAGGATCAAGCCATGAAGCTAAAGTGGTATCAAATTATATTAATTCTGCAGTGTGGCAGCAACTGTAGAAAAGCAAATAATGGTTTGCTATGGGAACTCTTTTCTAATATAGGATAGTTGCTCAAGGTGCTGATCTAATCTACTTTCATTCTAGGGAAGAGCTGAGAGATAACTGGTAGGAAGATAAGGAGTAGAAAAACATCACAGGGAAAACAGAGCAGGTTGGCAAGAAGGGTACTTTTGGTTATCACATTACTAGTGTCCTCTCTGAGGCATTTGTGATTCTTGGAGCTAAGCGTTGCTGTACTTGTAACAGGAATGAGACCAAAAGCTTCACATCTCAGGCAATCTTTTATGGGGATTATCCTTGTCTAGCATTCTCTTTTGCATCAATGTATGGAAAAGAAAGTAATTAGAAAAAGAAGAAATTGTAGTCTATATTCTTGCATATGCAGCCCATTCAGAGATATTATGAAATGGGAAAAACTTGGAAATGTGTACAACTTCATTGGTACTGAGTGCTTATATACTAACCCTTTTCTGTTGTTATCATTTATGCCAAAATTTATTGAGTCAAGAACCATCAGTAGTAATATGGTTAAGTTTCCAGTTTTAAAGTCCATAAAACAGGAGTGGGAAACTTTTGCCCCTCCAAGCATTCAGACTTCAACACAAGCATGGCCAAAGGCAAGAGACTGTGGTAATTATAGGCTGGCATCCCACTAGTGACCATATGCATGCATAAGTTTTTATGGTTATTGCCAAAGGAGGAAGCCACTACTCCCTCCTGCAATGCCCTCTACCCCTTCAATTAATTGTTTTAATTTTCACGAAGTTTAATATTGTTTTAAGGGAAAGGTGGGTTGCGGGAGGGTTTATTGTGATATTTTATTGATGTAAGCCGCCCCGACTGCTTTGGTAGAGGGGCGGAATAGAAATAATAATAATAATAATAATAATAATAATAATAATAATATTATGCCTCCCTTTTCTCCTGCAGGCATTCCTGCATAGCCATTTAGTGGGCAGTGATGAGTGGGGGAAGGCATTATTAGAGAAATGCCTCACTATGGGGGGTTGCAGACTGCCAGAAATAGTGCAAATTGAGTCCACTTTTAGGGTTAGGGTTAGTGCTAGGGAATCACGGGAATTGGTTTTTTTCTGAGACATTGAGCCTTCTCTGTCAGAGAGCTCTGGTGCCACAATAAAATACAGTTCCCATGATTCCCTAACCCTAAAAGTGGACTCAATTTGCACTATTTCTGGCAGTCTGCAACCCCCCCTATGTTCCTATGATCAGACCCATGATGTCAAAGGCATTCTCTGGGAACTCCAGGGGATCCCCCAGAGGCCCCAAAAGATGACATCACCATTGTGTGTAGGGCTATAAAGGCATAACTAAATGTTTCTTTGATGTCCTCCCCTGCTCCATACTGGCCACTAAATGGTCATGGAATGGGGACCTCTGCAGGATGAATATGAGTCCTTCAGGAGGAGTGATGGAAACATGCCATAGTTATTTCTTATTCTTGTTATTGGGTACCTCCAAGTCCTTTCCAAATTATGGTGACCCTAAGGTGAACCTGTGATGAAGCTTTCCAGGGCTGAGAATGTTGGCTTTCTTCTATGTCCTGCAAGCATACAGTGCCAAAAACAAAAAACTAGGCCCACTAGAGAAGCCAACTATCAGCACTGTTTGAGGTGCTTGACCTCAACAGCAGCTATTTGCAGCAGAGTGCAGAAGCACAAACTTAGTTTGTAGTATTTGGCAATATTGCACTGACCAACCTTGAATGATGCACAAACACAGTTGGATTCTTCAAAAGTCCTTGGGGGCTTTTAGCACTTGTTGCAATATGTACAAGTTATATACAAACTCCTTTAACTCTCTCCAATATTCACTGTCTGATATACAGCAATCCATTCTACAAACAAACACAACTCTTCTCTGTTCAACCCACACCTGCCCTGGGTTTTAGAGCACTTATATACAGTGGTGATGACTAAGGGTTGAAACCTGGTGTTACTTCTCATTTACAACCATACAAACTATTTTACACTGTCTTAAATGAACATTGTTCCCAACAGAGAGTGTGACATGCCCAAGGTCACCCAGTGGATTTCCATGGCTGAGCAGGGAAGTGAACCCTGCTCTGCAGAGTCATAGTCCAATGCTCAAACTACCACATCATGCTGGCTCTTATGCCATAGTTCTACCATGGCAGATATTTACGGTATGTCTTCCAATGCAGGATTTCAGCCATAGCCCAAATCATCTGGATAGCAACATATTCTCCACTGTATTCTTTAGGAATATTTCCCCACTGTACGCTTTTTTTATTCCTTCCAACTATATCTGTGCCTTAATAGGCCTATACTCCTGTAGAGTCCTCTCTCTTTCTCCACATCCATTATGCACTCCATCCCACTATTGTTGTTAACTGTCTTCAAGTCACCTTGACACATGGCAACCCTGTGAATGAGATATGTTCAAGTCCCTCTATCCTCATTCGTTCAGGCACATGACCTTCCTGATTGAGTCTACCCATGTGGCACTCAGTCTTCCTCTCTTTCTACTGCCTCCCACCTTTCCTACCATTATTTCTTTTTTCAATGTGTCAAGCCTTCTCGTGATGTAGTCAAAGTATAACAGCCTCAATTTAGCCATCTTGGCTTCCAGGAGGAGTTCAAGTTTGATCAGTTCTAGGACCCATTCATTTGTCTTTTTGTTCCACTATCTCCCGACTTTTATGTATGAGATTTGCCCCTTTGTTTGTTTGTTTTTTAAAAAATGTATGCTTGTTTGTACACAATTGTTTGAACTCATTCCCCCATGCTGATATAAAAAGTGTTTTGCACACACATTAAATGTGAGGATTTTCTATGCACACTACAGAAATGTCCAGATTCTGAAGCTCTGCGAATAGTCTGGGAAGTATGGGATGAATGGGATTGAACCTCGGACGGAAGATGGATTCCTCACTTTTCCCTACTAGAAACATACTTTTTAAAAAAAGTTTGAAGATTACAAATATGTCTGGAGGTATTTTCAGTCATGTCAGCATAATGAAAGTAGATGAGTGTGTTCAAACTCTGTTGGAAGCAGTTACAGTTGCCAGCTGTAGAACAATTTACCCAGCAGTGCTGGTTTGGAATGTAAAGTGGTCTTTCTGTATGTGTATATAATATCCCCCTCTCTTTTCTTTAATCTGCTTCTCTTCTTATGCATTGTTTAGACCTAAGGAAGAGCACCATGGATGCAATCAACCCAACATTTCTGGTGTAAAACTTCCATTCATTTCAGTAGGACTTAGGCTGGGGGGGGGGGGCAAAATCATATATTGCCATGCAAATATCATTAAAAGGGAAGGGAAGCTGGGCAGAAGCTCTGCTTTAGTTGACTGCACTTTACCTAACAGATCCTAAACCGGTTTACTTGTACAGTCGTCCCTCCGATTTTGCAGGGGATCTATTCTGGACTCCCCCATGAAAATGGAAACTTACAGATATTCAAGCCCCATTGGCTTGAATGGCGGCATGTGCCCGCAAGCATGCACCCCATTATTTCCCCCTCTGTTTCCTGCCTGCAGATAGGTGCAGGACATGGATTTGGAGTCCACAAAAATGGAGGGGCGACTGTACTTGGAAGTAAGCTTCATTGATTTTGTGGCACATATAAAATCTATAACTGAGTGAAACATATTTTGACAGCTTCAGCTGCCTGCAGCTCACCAGGATTTAATGCAGGACTCTTTCCTGTTCCCCACTGGAAATTTTTCATATAATCTAGTGCTGCTCCATCTAAGCACTAATCAAGCCTGGCCCTCTTTTTCTCCTGAAATCAGATACTACTGGATGTCTTCAGAATAGCATGGTGTTTATACCTATACCAAAACTTTTTATTTAGCATTCAAATACTAGTCTCCTGCTTATACATGCCACATAAGGCCATTGTTTACTTCTGCATTTTTAAGTTCAAGCTCAACTGTTTAGCTACAGTAATGCTACCTGTAAAGAAATGCTCTGCATTGATAAGTAAATAGCCCTATGAGGAGCATCTTAAGGAGCTGGGTATATTTAGCTTGGGGAAAAGAAGATTAAGAAGTGTCATGATAGCCATCTTTAAATATTTGAAGCAAGCTTGTTTCCTGCTGCTCAAGAGACTAGGACACGGAGCAATGTATTCAAAATACAGGAAAAGATATTCCACCTAAACATTAGGAAGAACTTGATGGTAAGAGCTGTCTGGCAGTAGAATATGCTGCCTTGGAGTGTGGTCTCCTTCTTTGGAGATTTTTAAACAGAGACTGGATGGTCATCTGTTGGGATTGTTTTGATTGCATGGCAAAGGGTTGTACTGGATGGTCCTTGTGGTCGCTTCCATCTCTATGCTTCTATGATTCTATGATCTACGAGGGGGTATCATAAAGTTTTAATTATCATCTTTTAAAAAATTGACAGAAAATTTGTTTTGATTTGTAGTTGTTAATTTATCTTTGCATAGTCACCATCCAGATTTACACATTTTCCCAGCATTTCTTGACCCTCCAAACACCGTTATTGTAGAAGTCTGCAGATTGCACCTTAAACCACTCTTCCACTTCATGAATGATGTTATCTGTGTTGTCAAATCAGTGACCCTGCAATGGATTTTTCATTTTTGTGAAAAGAAAAAGTCACTTGGTGATGATGACACTGACAAAATTTCATCAATGTACCATGATAACATCCGGGTGATAATTATTACTTTATGATATTCCCTTGTACTTCTCCATCTTACACTTTAGTCACTTCTAGCACAACCCGTAACAAAAATAAAGGACAAAATGAGCTGACTTTCTCAACATCATGCACTTAGGGACCAATGATGACACTGACAAAATATCATCAATATAACATAATAACTTCCGGGTGATAATTATTACTTTGCGATGCTCACTTGTAAGGAGTATCTGATGATGGGCACCAACTGGCACCATTGGCACTGGTAAGATAAGGTGGCCAATGGAAAGGGAACATTGAAATTACATATTAAACAGAAGCCAAATGGCCATTGTTAGAAATGCCTTAATTGTGTATTCCTGCATTGCAAGGAATTGGACTGGATGACTATTGTGGTCTCTTCCAACTCTATGATTCATTGATTCTATTAGAATATAATGCTGAAGGACATTTATGCAGGATATTTCCCTGTATCTATGAGCTTCTCAGATCTTATAAGATTTACTGCAGATAGTCAAATGCAGAATTAGAGCATTTCAGTCAAAAGTGATACTTTTGAAGAGGATAGTATCCTGAGTGCCTGGAGGCTTTCCATGCAAACCAGAACCCTGCAGGGAGGAGAAAGCATTTGGAGAGCCTTTATAAAGGGAAGAGTCTCCAGCATTTCAGACTGACCACTTCCCAGAGGTCCAAGCAGGGTTCAGGAAAGGAAGAGGCACTAGGGATCACATTGCAAGGGAGATGGCTAATGGAGCACACCAGGGTATTCCACAAGAAAATCAGCATGCGCTTTATACATCATAGCAAAGCCTTTGACTGCATAGATCAGGGGTAGGCAACCTTTCCCCTTTAAGGGCCGAGGGACTTCAGCTCCCAGAAGCCTCAGCCATGTTGGCCAATAGTCCCATGTTGGCCAATAGCTCCTGGGATTCTGGGAGCTGAAGTCCTTCAGCCATTAAAGGGGAAAGGTTGCCTACCCCTGGCATAGATCATGAAAGACTATGGAATACTCTTAAAGACATGAGAGTGCCAACACATCTGATAGTCCTTATAAGGAATCTGTACTCAGGACAAGAGACTACTATCAGAACAGAACATGGAAAAGCAGAATGGTTCCCAGTTGGCAAAGGGTTCAGACAAAGTTGTATACTTTTTGTGGGTATCATAGTGACAGGTATGTCGTGACTCCCTTCAGTCCTTCACACCTTCCTATTTGCAATTATCCCAGTGTGGCATACAATAAAATCAGTCTAAACAATTTAGAACAGTAAAAGATAATGCTTGAAGCTAATGATAGGAAAAATGTAGTAGGATTTGCAGACCTGCTAAAATGATGGTATGCTTATAAGCAGAACAACAGGAGCTGTTTTTAGTAAAATAATCTCCATGCTGGAAAGCAAAACCTTTTGGTTTCAGATGGCATTTGACAACTGATTGTTGAGGGGCAAAGAGGCCTTTCAGAATATGTTGAAGGGCTTATTTGTAGTTTCCTGGTCTTGCTTTTAACTGCTTTTAATCCTATTAGTTTAAATATAGAACTTATTTTTAGTTTATATAAGATATACATTTTAAAGCTGTATTGGTTTTAACTATCCAAGTGAGGTTCAGGAAAGGAAGAGTCACTAGGGACCACATTGCAAATATATGATAGCTAATGGAGCATAGCAGGGAGTTTCAAAAGAAAATCAGTATGTGCTTTATTGACTGCATAGATCATGAAAGGCTATGAAATTCACTCAAAGATATGAGAGTACCAACAATATGAGGAATCTGTACTTAGGACAAGAGGCTACTGTCAAAACAGAACAGAACAAAGGAGTCAGACAAAGTTGCATACTTTCACCCTATCTGTTCAACTTGTATGCAGGACATATTATAAGAAAAACAGGCTTGGACACAGAAGAAGGAGGAGTGAAAATAGGAGGAAGGAATATCAATAATCTAAGATATGCACTATAATACTACCAGAAAACCTCACAGGCCTGGAACACCTACTAAGGAAGATCAAAGAAGAAAGATATATAACTCATCACAAAAGTTAGAATCATACAAGCCATCATATTTCCTATAACCATGTATGGATGTGAGAGCTGGACAGTTAAGAAAGATGATAGGAAGAAAATCAATTCCTTTGAGATGTGATGCTGGAGAAGAGTGTTGAGGATCCCGTGGACAACCAAAAAGACAAACAAATGGGTCCTATAGCAGATCAAGCCAGAAAGCTCCCTGGAAGCCAAGATGACCAAACTGAGGCTGTTATACTTTGGACACATCATGAGAAGAGAGGACTTCTTGGAAAAGACAGTGTTGCTAGGAAAGGTGGAGGGAAGAAGGAAGAGAGCAAGGCCACATGCCAGATGGATGGGCTCTATTAAGGAGGTCATGGGTATGGGTTTGCAGGATTTAAGCAGAGCAGTGGAGAATAATGGGTCTTGGAGATGTCTCATCCATAGGGTCACCATGGGTCAAGATAGATTTGAGGACAGTTAACAACAACAATAACACCTTTCTATGTATGGAAGTCACATATGCTGTTGAGTGGTCTTGTTAATGTTAATGGGATAACTCCCAAGAAATTGCATAATTGTAGTCATGATACAGCCAAAACATTTTCCTGCAGTTACTCACAGAATGACTTGTGTGTCATGTACATAAAAGACTGACAAATATTTCACAGGAAGGGAGTCATTATAATGATATTTCATAAAAGTCATTTATGAGGGTGAGAACATTTGATTTTAAAGTCATCAAACAAAACAGGACTAATTTTGAAGGTTATTGCCTTGTCTAAAGACACAATGAAGGGCAAAGTTTTGTGCCTGCAACAGAGGGCTGTAGCACAGTAGTTCTCAGCCAAGGAGGCTCCAAATGTTGTTAGACATCAGCTTCCAGAAGCCTCAGACAGCAGAGCCAGTAATCAGGGATTCTGGAGTTGAAGTCCACAGCAGATAGACCTACTCAGAGTAGACCAACGGAATCAGTAGAATTGAATACCTATTGCCTTAATCATTCAGCAATCAATTCAATGGGCCTGTTCTCATTGTGGCTAGCAACTAGATTTAGAATGTATTCATCACTGGCTCAGTTCTGTTATCTTCAATCCTGTTGAGTGATGTCAATATTGGCTTCTGAAGTTTCCCTGAATATAGCCTAATGAGTCAAACTGCCATGTTGAAAATTTAAACTAAAGTATATCTGTGAAAAATTCAGCATTTGAGAAAATAGCAGAGTTTGGAATGTTACTTTTTAAAAAGTAATTTATTTCACATTGTGCTACTCACTGATTTTTTAAAAGGGAAACTAGCAAATACACACTCACACACTCATGGTAGAAAAACTGTCTATCTATAGGAGAACAACATGACAATATAACAATCTGCACTGAGTTAGACCTCCCCCAGACCATCCACCAGCAGTATTCTAAAATGATGCAGAGATATTATGAACATTTGAAGTTATACTTTAAATGTTCTTCTGTGTTCCTTAAAGGTTAAACTTTATTTAATTCTGCATTCCTTGAAGTAAACTTTGGTCTGCAGCTTACAATGTTCTGAAACCTTAAATGCTGAGACCAACCTATTCTGCCTCAAAAGAAGAAATGTTCCAAGGCTCTATTGTGCACATTCTCGTTATGAGGTTAACGATAAAGCAGAGAGTGAGAATGCGTATTACAGTGATCCTCAGCCTTTGGTCTTCCAAGTTTTTTGGTTTTCTGCTCCTAGAAACTCCAGCCAGCTTAGCCAGCTGGTCAGGGATTTTGGAAGCTGAAGCCCAAAAACATCTGAAGAACCAATAACTGAGAACCACTTTAGTATATGGTCCCATGTTCATTACAGGAAAGTTGAGTTACGAATTTAATTCTCTATTAAAGAGGACTCTATTAAAGAGGTCAAGAGTATGGGGTTGCAGGATTTAAGCAGAGCAGTGGAGGACAGGGGATCTTGGAGATGTCTCATCCATAGGGTCGCCATGGTTCGAGATGTCTCATCCATAGGGTCGCCATGGTAGCTCAAGGGCAGTTAACAATAACAAATTGACAGGAAAGCACTACAGCCAGAGAGTGCTAATGTAGGAGGGATAAAAGGAGGGCATTGTCCCTGCCAAATAAGTATTATGCCACCCAAATGAAATTTCCCCCAAATTTCTAGCAAATCCCCAAAGCTTCAGTTGAGCATTTTGAAATACAGTTGAATCATCTAAAGAAAAGAGGCAGGTAAAGTTACCAAGGGAATGATGGCATAGAAAATAGAAGAGTTCCTGATGTGAAGCAGTGCTGTCTGTACTCCCCACACCATGCTAGTGATGCCACATACCTAAAGCCCTGCTTAAATCCTTATCAAGCTACACATGCCAGGGTTCCAGAGGATTTTTCCACTGCAGGATTTTGAGTAAATGGGTTCTGCACAACCCAGAATTGCTGCAGGAGAAGTGGCTGTAAAACAGAGAGTGGATTTGCTGCCCCTATACCAACAGATTCACTGGAAGCCCCTACTTGGGATTCTTGGGAACAGATGCTGCAGAGGTTTGCCCTTTGTTTTGTAGAAACCTTTAACACAGCCTGTAAAATTGAGGCTTCCTCAAATCATTATTGAACAAGAAACAACAGCAGGCTCTGTAGCTCACAGAATCATTTTTGATTCTGGATTTCAAACTTACCCAGGGTCAGTAAGTAAGTAGCTTGATAACAGACAATCTTAGAGAATGTTTGACAAGAAGTATTAAAGTTTTAAGCCATTCCCTTGTCAACACTAAAAATTTGGGTGGGGAAAACCTAATAGTAGAATACAAGAAATGTGTTCATTAACTCTGCCCAATACCTTTTTAAAACATTTAAAAAAGCAGCCCTATCCAGCATAAGCAATAATGAAACAAGATAGGATCTGGGGTTCAACAACATCTGTAGGGCAGCATGATACCTATTCCTGCTATAACTTGTTACAGTGGTTGAGAACCTGCATCAGAAGATGTAGCTACAGAGATGTCTTCTAGCTGTGTCTCCAGAGGCTACCCCCAGAAACCTACCTTTTAACCCATGTACCTCACCACCCTCACATGGGCATTTCCTAATTGCCAAAGAGCAGAGGGGTTAGTGAGGGCACAACCAAATAGTGGCGTTGCCACCCCCATGTCACCCAGTGCAGGGGGGGGGACATGGCTGATTGTGGATGAGTCCAAAACGTCACGCTCACCCTTTCTCCTTAGTTGCGGTGTTGGTGGCCTCCGCATGAGGAAACCGCCGCCACCACCATGGGGAAGCAAGGCTGGGGGCCCTCGGCCTTCAGTCCCTGTGGTGGCAACAGCTTCCTCATGAGGTGAACTGAGAACTGAAAAATTATACTATAAATTATATTAACTTATTTATGTTAAAAAGATTTTTTAATCTAGAAGATGTTTCCACATAAAGCTCAAAGCAGCATGTGTTTTTGTGCATTTGTAGATGCTCTCTTTGGTAGGGCGGGGTTTTGTTTTGTGTTTTAGATTTTGTTGGGAGGGTTGTTTTGGTAGCAATGGCTTCCTCATAAGGTGACCGCCATGGGGAAGCAGGGCTGGGAGCCCTTGACCTTTGTTTGTTGCAGTGGCAGAGGCCTCCTCACAAGGTGACTGCCATCACAGTACAATAGGCTATAGATATAGATATTGGCTAAGATTCTACATTAGCTTGGTGGATCATGAAGCTTCCCCAAGCATGTTTCTGTCTTCTCTACCCATGCATGCAGCCTCCTTGTCAGCTGCAATAGTGCACCCCTATGGCCATCTAGTGGCTGGAGGAGACAGGGTGCAAAGAGGTCTGGGAGGCTGGCATCTTGTCCATCTGGCTGCTAAATGCAGCCAGATACTTCCTGATGCCACTTGTCCTCTCCTGGTCACTTTATGGCCAGTGGGATGTGTTATAGTGTCTGAAAGACTGCATGCATGAGCAGTTATTGAGTAAAGGAGGTACAGGATACCTCCTTCCACAATAACTTCCTTCCAAACCTTAAAAGGATATAATAGAGGTGAAGCAGGAGTTTCACTATATTTCACTAATAAGATTCTGGCAATAGTCTTTGGAGGGTCTGCTCAGAGTCTTTGCACCTATACTCCCTGTCAGTAATTTATAATAACCAACAACAACAGGGAGCTCAGCAATTAGCTGCCCATCCAAAGTGAAACAACATGTGGTTATGAGCACTCAATACTGATGTATCTGAGGTTGTTACATGTATAACATCCCTATTTGAGCCTGTCCAAACTTTTAAGATCTCTCAGCCCACCACCAGACGTTAGGACATGACAAAGAAACTTCTCAATGGCTGCTCCCAGGCTGTGGAACTCCCTTCCACAGGAGGTTTGCTTGGCCCCCTCTCTGATCTCTTCCCACCGGCAGACAAAGACCTTTTTTTTATTTAGGCAGGACTTTGGCTCTAGATTAATGTGGCAGAAGTGTCTTTTAGTGGAGGGAGCTGTGCTTTTCTCTCTTTTGTTATGTTTTAAATGAGTTTTAAACTGTTTATGTTTTTAACAGAATTGGCTGTGTGTTTTTAAATGTATTAATAAGATGTTTAGTTGTATTTTGTTGTGGGATAGAAATCAAAAGAAAAAAAAAGAAAGAAAGAAAGAGGAGGGAGGGAAGGAGGGAAGAAAAGAAGGAGGAAGACTCACTTCTTATGGTTACCTGGTGTCATTATGAATGGTATGTTGTGATATATTACAATATAAAATGCCTTTTTTGTTTCATGTTTACTGTTTCTTCATCTTTGTATTTATTCTTTTCCTCTTCTTATACAGCCTGAGAAATTGAGAGAAATCCTTGAAATTTTAGTAGGAAAAAGGAGTTCATGGTGGTAGAATTCATGGTTGTATTGGTGGTCATGACGGTGATTGCTCTCTTGCTGTGAAAATGTCAAAGCAGAAGACAACCCTGAGATGTCAATGTTTTCAAGAGAAATGGTTATCCAGAGAACTCTCAAAAGGAAAACCATGGATAATGAAATGTAAGAGAGCATGCCACTTTGAGAAGGTGGGCAAACCAGTGTCTGTTGTACTGGTTTGCCTTGGTTCTGCACAGAACCTTGTGGTCCCTTCTTCCTTATGAAGGCATGCAACCATTTTCCAATACCTGAAAGCACTCCAGAAAAATAAAACGTATGATATCACCTGAAAATAGACACTAAGTTATCATTGCTGTATTCCCTCTCATTCTGTGCATCAGTCATGGTAGCGTCACTCACAACAGGGAAGGGGGGAGTTGTCTACGAAAACCATATAAGAAAACCCTGTATAAATAATCTATGGCATCAGAGAGAAAATGTAAGAGGTGATTCACAGCTTACCAACATCTAATTGGTGTTTTAGTACCTTTAAGCTGTGACCTATGAAAAAGGGGAAGCAGGAAAAAGTGTTATGAAGCAATTTGCCTTGTGATCCTATAGAGCAGGGCAAATGCCTCTCTGTGTACTGTACATACATAAACAGCTCTTTCTCAGCTGCCATTTTATGTTGCTATACCTTCAATTGCAATTACATCAAATCACATTGGCATTACAAAGATTTGTGGCAATCTCATTTTTCCACATCATTGACAGCTCAGGAGATGCATCTGAAATTCATAGTAGCCTCATTGCCTGTGGTGAGAGAAATTCATACTGCTAAATTTTTATTCTAGATTTCAAGCTGCTTTCCCTCAGTCTCAAGCACTCCCGTTTTTAATCTTTTCCTGCCTCATGCACGGTATCAGAATAACCAGCCAATATTGTTAAACTGTCAGGTGGTCCCTGCTGCCTCTGAATTTTATCGGTAGAAATAAATACTATAGCATTAAAAAAGAGAGAAATAAAACCATTCTTTTTGGTAGGATTTTCAGAACCAACAGGATGGAAATCAGAGGGAAAATATCTGTAAACTTGAACTTGGTTGCTCCTCTTTTATAAAAAAAAACACCTTTTTTAGGAGGGGAAGGTTGAAAGAGAATATTCAGTCTGATTTACTACACAGTGATAGAAGTGCCAGGCTGCTTCCCAAAATTGAACAGCGTTCAAGGGAAAGAGAATTTAAAATCCCAGAAAGAAGAAATATTTCCAAATTAATGGCATTGCCCGAATGCCTTGGCTCTTTCCACCCCACCAGGAAGGTTTATTATTTTCTGGTAAAATGTTGCTAGAATGGGGAGTGGTAGTCAGTGATGCGTCAGAGCTGCTCTTTGAAGACATTAAAAAGCTGAATGCACAACAAAGAACAGATGTTCCAGCATGCTTTATTTATGCACCCATCAGCAATCTTCCAATGACCACAAAACACAGGCTTCTCTCTCTCTCTCTATCTGCACAATATTCTTTCCTGATCAACTCATGCTCTGTATGTGTGTGTGTGTGTGTGTGTGTATTTCTCCTCCTGGCTGAAGAGTTTAGAGAATGTTCTTGCATGTGTCTGTATGTTTGTATAATGTGTATGCGCACAAACATCTCTGTGTATGTGCTTGAAAGTCTGCCTTCATCAAAAGCTGCTTCTATTGAACTGTAGAACAGGTGTGGGTTCTGCAATTAGATCACATTTCCGGGGATTGGAGGGGGGGAGGCAGAAAAGAGAGAGAGAGAGAGAGAGAGAGAGAAACAGACAGAGGGTAATAATGGTGGTGAATTCTTCAGAGTCAAATGCAACACCATAGCGACCGGTAACAATGAAGAATAATAGGTATTAGTATTAGGGTGATTATTTTTAGTTTATGGACTCATTTGATTGAATACTGCCATAAGGCACTGTTAACATGTGTGCAGCACTTGCCAGCTGTAGAGCAAACTTGTTTTACCGGTGCTTAACAGTGATTCTCATCTCTCCCAACCCCCTCAATTCTGAATTGGAACAAAAAGTAACAATTAGGAAATGGTGTGTAATGTAGATTAAATGTTATGATGGACCAGGAGCCTGATAGATGTTATGAAAAACTCACTTGGATGTGATCTTTTAACCCATAGTATCTATCACAGTTTTGCACTTGCTGAAGGGGGTTCCATTTTTAACACTTAAGGAAACTGTTGTAAAAATCCATACATGTATGTAGAAATACATGTGCATAACTAACCAGCTGTTACACAGATAAAGAAGCTTTCTAATTTATGCTCATTGTAAACATATGTTAACTTAAGTGCAATACAACTGTCAGCAGTTTAGGTGGCTCTGATTTAAAGAGTTGAATTCTCAGAAATACACAGGCCAACCCTCTTGTAGCAGGTAGAAACTGGCACATTTCTGTTAAAAGTCACCAAAAGCAGCATCATTTATCATCTGCTGAGAATTGTGAACAAAGGATATTAAAGGAAATATGGTGGGGCTTTAAACTGAGCTGCCTAGAATTGATGACAGCATGAAGGTCAGAAAACTGGCATTATTTTTGTGAAATGCTTTGATTTAAACAGATCCAGAGGTTTGTTTTTGTTTTTGTTTTTTACAGGGGATTTCTTTTAAAAATTTCTTGGTGCTATTTCTCTGCATTTTGTGATTTTTTTAAAGGTTTTTTATTATTAAGAAACAAACAAACAAGCAAACAAAAACAACATAACATTTGAATATATATGTAAAGCTTCTTCTGACTTGCTATCATACATAGTTATTTAGTTGTTTGGTTATTTACCGGCTTCTTGTTTAAACAACTGGTTTTGAGTATCTGAATATCTGTTATACTACATTCCCCTTCTAACAATTTCTCCCATTTTCTTGATTTTAGTTCTTATCTTTGCATTTTGTGATTTTTATCAGATACTTGGGAACATTTCTCCCTCTCTCTGCCACCTTAGTTTACACGAGTTGCAGTTCTATTCCCACATAATCTAGTTCCTCTCTCTCTCTCTTTCTCTCAGATTGATTGATTGATTGATTGACTGACCACAGACAGACAGACAGACAGGGCTATTCTGCTTCTGTTCACAATTCTGTTCACAATTTGCCATTCCCTTCACCCCAGAATGTGTTTGTAAGCAAATATATCAACATTTTTTGATCCTTTACATTCTGAATGATTGGGGACTGGGGATTAGGATACATAAGTAGCCACTCCTATGATTCCATTGTTCACTTAAATTCTACAAAGCATGATAGATGCTATGACAGTCTTTCCAAATCTGATTCCTTCCAGATCCTTTAACTACAACTTCTACAATCCAGCCAACATGATCAAATCATTATGGGAGTCCACAATATTTAGAGAGCCTGGCAGTTGAGGGAAGGTGTGGTAGGACAATATATTGTGAAATAGCCTTGGCATGCCCTCAGAAATGAAAACTACAATCATACTGTGGTTACTTATACGCAAATCCACTATGGGGCTCTGCAGACCAGCCCAAAGGGCCAGCCTGGAGGCAGAGATTGGGCAGGGCAGCTGCACACTGGCCATCCCAATGCCACACTGACACCATCCTGACACCCTCCCGACGCAGCATTCTGACATGCTTTTCTGGAAAAGGCGAAGAAGAGCCGTGTGCTGGCTCTTAGGGTGGCATTTTGTTGCTCTTTTCAGGGCAGCAAAAGGAACGATTGGGGCCGTGGTGTTCGGTAGCCGCAGCCCTGATCTGCCACTTCTTGGGGCAGCCCAGAGCCTCCCGTCTGCACCCCACCAATGTTCAGTGGAGCTTGTTGTTGTGTGCCTTCAAGTCATTTCCAACTTGCGGCAACCCTATCATGGAGTTTTCTTGGTGTGTGTAGAGGGGTTTTGCCTTTACCTTCCTCGGATGCTGAGAAAGAATGACTTGCCCAAGGTCACTCATTGGATTTCCATGGCTAAGCAGGGAACTGAACCCTGGTTTCCAAAATTATTGTACAATGCCCAAACCAGTACACTACATTGGCTTTCCTCAATTGAACTTACAGCTTACTTCATAAGTGAGTCAGAGCCAGACTTAGAATAGATCAATTAAAATAAATGGAACTTATGATAGGCCATTTCTAAAAGGAAAATTTTCAGTGCTAACAGTTAGAAGGCACTGTATCTTGTTCTCTTTAATGGATATTCTGTAGTATGAAAAATATGAAAGATGTGGGAGGAGGGAGAGTTAAGTTAGAGGACATCATCATGTGAAGCTCCCATTAAATTCTGTGAATGCGGCAGGGTGCTGGCACAACAAAAGACTTATCTGAAATTACTCCTAGTCATAGATAGTTCAAATCCCATTGATTTTAATAGGACTTAATTAAGTATATCTGAGCCTGGATCATATCATGGGTTTCTGGATTGTCTCTCTGTCTTTGCTGTGGGACTTCATCTCTGTGCCAAACACAGGTATGTGATTGTATCAACTATGGGCCTCTACAGTCAGTTCAAAGCACCATCTTGGAGACAGGGAAGGGGAGGGGCAGTCACATGCTGGGCGCCCCAACCCCTTCCTGAGGACATCATCACAGCACAATGTTTTTATATGCTGTGCTGGAAGAGGTGCAAAAGAGCTGCATGGCAGCTCTTTGGCCTCCCTTTTTGCCACCTGGGAAAGGAGCAGTGTTTTGGCAAAAGGATCAGGGCTGACGTGTCTGGCAACCTCGGCCTCGATCCTCGTTTTCCGGGGTGGCCCAGGGCCACCCGTCTGCATCCCCCCTATGACATGTATAGAGGGTCTAGAAGGCCATCTTTGAGTCTTGCCAATACCATGCAACCCGCATACCTGCCATGTCTTCAAAATGAAAACAACATGTTGGTCTGAAACAGCATTTATAGGGGAAAGCGGGGGGCGGGGGGGCGGAGAAGAAGCTTTGCCCTGTGCAACAATTTATGGCCCCAAATGAGGTGCCTTTTTTTGTTCTTGGGGTTTGATGGTTTGGGTTTTGTGGGTCCCAAGGAAATGGTCAACAGCCACATGAAGCCCACAGGGGAGAAGATCCCCTTTATTAAGGCCTCTTTTCCTCTTTGCACTCCTTCTTTTGTACTATTTATACTGCTTCGCACTATTAATAACCATTCCAAATGGCAGGGCCTTAATTCAAAGATATATACTGCAGTGTCAGTACAGGGGCAAGATGCTCAGAAACTAAAGAGATATTGTGAATTGGTTAAGCCCTTAATTCTTTGTATTTTAAGGCAGTATTTCTGCTTAGGTAAAACAATGCTTAGTCAGGCAACATATGTGCCCACTAGTAAGCTTGAATATTTTGTATTATAAGTCAGGAGTATAATAGCCATTTGCAGACTTCTTTGTGAAAATAGACTGGTGGTGGCATATTGAATATACAAAGGCTATACTGTGAAAATAAATAAGCGACCTGGGGTCTGTAAAAAATCTGTAGAGCTAAAACATTTTTTTTTATTTAAATATATAAGATGGTGCAGTCAGAAAATATCCACTAATCCCACCTGGTAAAATAGAAAATCCCAGCCACCTGGTACCAAAAAATCTGTTATAATTATAATTTTATTTCACACAGATGATTAAAAAAAATAGAGATGAGCTATATTATTTATGCTTATGATGTATCATTTTTGAAAACAGCATTTTATATCCAGACAGTTCTGTCATCACCATGTCATCTGAAGAGATGCTTTTATCATCACCACATATTGTTTTCACAGCATGCATTATTGACATGATATTCTTACAATATCTACCTCCTGAACTGTCTAACAATCCAACTTCATGGCAATTAAAGAGGTAAGCTAGCCCTGTTGCTTTCACAACACAACCACAACCCCAACACACTTGACAATCACCTACCTAGCTTAAATACTCTACCCAGCCCATTGTAATTTGTATTTAAAGGCTAATGAAAATATAACTATGGCAAATAACAGACGTATGAAACCATGACTACATCTGCACTGCAGAAACAATCCAATGACTGCAGAAACAATCCAATTTTACATGACCTCAACTGCCACAGCTCAGTCCTATGGAATTCTGTGAATTGTAGTTGATTATGGCACCAGTTCCCAGAATTCCATAGGATTGAGCCAGGGCAGTTAAAATGGTGTCAGAGTTGGGGTGGGGCAGCCGGACCCCGGACCCCCAACCCCACACCAACGCCATCCTGACACCACGTGCCATTACGAGTGGCACGCATTGTCAGGATGCTTTTCCGGCACAGCATCCAAACACCCTGTGCCGAAAAGCACTGAAGAGCCGTTCGCTGGCTCTTAGGGCAGCTTTTTGCTGCCCTGAAAGGAGCGGCATTTTGCCGTTCTTTTTGGGGCGGCAAAAGGGAGGATCAGGGCCGTGCTGTGGGGTTGCCGCGGCCCCGATCCGCCACTTCCTGGGGTGGTCCAGAGCCGCCCCTCTGCAGTCCCCCTTAGTTATATCGCCACTAATACTTAGAAAGCAAATATAGGCTAAAAGTTCAAATAGTCTATAGGCACATCTCCGGTTATGGACAAACCATGAGCCTGGGGGAGGCTTAAAAAAGATAAAAGGGGATGGAAGTGAAAAGGAAATATCTTTTGCAAATACAGATACAGCCATGGCATATGTTTATTCTGGGATGAAGAGGTAATAACCTCCTTCATCAAATATAGTATAATAAAGACAGTTGAGGGAGATAGGCCTCTGACATTACAGCTTAATTAGAGTTAGTGAAAGTTAAGAGATTTATCACGTGATGCAGGTGTTCTTGGACTCCACCACTGAAAGTAAAGAATCTCTTGTATCAGTGTTCATTCATATTACAAATGACCTAGAGTGGTGATAAAGAGAATCAATTGACATAAGGAGCAGGGAAATATCTGGGTCTTCAAACATCTGGTTATCTGTAGTGATAAAAATCCAGAAAAGGCTTTAATGTGTAGCATTACTGAATGGAAAGATCAAAACCTAATTTTCTAATTGCACTTATTAATGAAAAGCAAGCTTGAGCCAGTGTGGTACAGTGGTTTGAATGTTGGACTAGGACACGAGAGAGTTTGATTCGCCACTTAACCATCAGGGTTTGAATCTCTATTCAACCATGGAAACCCACTGGGTGACCTTGGGCAAGGGTAAACCCCCTCTGAACCAATTCTGTCAAAGAAACCCCATGATAGTTTTGATTTAGGGTCACCAGAAGTCAGAAATAACTTCAAGGCACACAACAACAAACAACAACAAAGGTTGAACTGCCATCCCTGTGTTGTATCAAAAGTTCTCAAGAAGGTGGCAGACTGGGCATAGTTCAGAGGCTCAGCATCTTTCCTTTAACAGACAACTGGTCTTTACAGATGTGATTCAACTTATTGATCTGTTCTATGCTACGATTTGTAAACGAAATACAATGGGCAGTTAAGGAAGACAAGGGCATACCAGAGGGAGGAAGAAGAAAAAAATCAGAGACAGATTTTCTTTCTCTCTTTCTCTACCCTTTCCCCTCCCAAGTAAAGCAACTGACAGGTGCAGCATTATTCTGCAGATGGACCAGGAGTGGCACAATACAATTATATAAGTCTGGCACACATGTGCTTCTGCTTTACCTTACATGCCAGCTAGCCAGTCTTTAGCCAGATTTTAGGGGACATCCCCAACAGTTGTTTTGCAGACACAGAGAAAGAGAGAGCAAATCAGTCCCTGACAGAACATCATTAGCCATTTTCAAAAATAGGCCTTGTGTCTGAGCCAGAGCTGTCTTGCTTGTATTCTCTTTTCAAATAATGCCCATTTATGTCACCAAAAATCCATCTTTCCTCAAAATTCAGATATGTTTTGAAAAGAGAAAAATACACTTTTCTTTCACAAATGGTCAGTGTTCATGGGAGAAACAGCTTGCCCTTGATGAAATATGTAATATTTAAAATAAAATAAAAACCCACAACTTTCTGCCCATTTTTATTCTGTGAGGCATTTAACAGTCTTGCATTGGTTGCAGAATCTTCTTTAGGGGCTATGCAGAAGGGCAAGAAAAGGTGACCTGAAGCTGCCTTTTATGTAAGCTACAGCAACTGCACCACCTGCCCTAAGGGGATGGAGCAACTGCACTGGGGGGATGGAGCAACTGCACTGGGGGGATGGAGCAACTGCACTGGGGGGGCAGTTAATGCAGCTTTTCTGAGGCTGTAATGAAGCCCCATCAACCACACTGTTGGCCCTGAGGATTCCCTAAATGGGGACGGAGCAACCACACAGGACGGCAGCAACTGCTTTAATTTTTTTACCCTGGTCTCTCAGACATATGCACACATGCACAGGAATGACAAAATACACACGTCCCCTTTAATAGCAATGTAGGCATTGCTGTGCACCTGCGAACTGTGAGAAGCAGCGAGATCATGGATGCCACATCGACCGAGTGGCCTGCACTAGCAGTCAGCCTGCAATCCATGGCCACAGGAGCCACCAAAATGATCACTGCAGCAGCTGCATGCATAGAGGACAGCAGTGATGACACAGAGGACACAGAACAGACAACTGCTAAAGTGGGTGCCACAACAGACATTGCACAGTGTACTGCCACTGCTGTCATTCTGATGCCACCCAAGAGATGCCCATCCCACGGGTGGATGTTCCCCTGAAGCACTGACTGGTGGGACAGGCTCGTCACATACATCTGGTCTGATGAGCAATGGAGGATGTGTTTCTGAATGCCTTGTGCCCTCTTCCACAGGCTAGTGGAAATGCTGCATCCAGAACTGGAGAGGTCAGACACTATGGGGGACTACAGAAGGGCAGCTCTGGGACACCCTGGGAAGCGGCAGATCAGGGCCACAGCAACCCCATGCCACAACCCTTATCCTCCTTTTTGCCACTCCGAAAAGAGTGGCAAAATGCTGCTCCTTTCAGGAGACAAAAGTCCTTCCTAATAGCTGGCACATGGCTCTTCAGCACCCTTTTCAGCGCAGCGTGTCAGAATGCTGCACCGGGAGGGCATCCTGATGCCGTGCCCCATGCATAATGGTGCATGTCATTGGGATGGCATCAGCATGGGGTTGGGGTAGCCGGCATGTGGCTGACCCACCCCAACTCTGCCTCCAGTCTGGCCCTTTGGGCTGGCCTGCAGAGGCCCTTCCATCAGTAAAGCCATCCCAGTGGAGAACAGGGTTGCCATGGCCATCTGGGTACTTGCCCACAAAGCCAGCTACAAGCAGACATCAGAGCAGTTTGGGGTTGGCCTTACTGTGGAAGAAGTGTTGGTGGAATTTGCCCTCAGCATGGAGAAGCTGCTGCTGACACAGACAGTGTACCTGGGAGACGCCACTCAGGTAAGGAAAGTTGCATACACTTGTACCTTTTCCCTCCTGCACAGAATGTGTCATGAGTTGGCCTATAGCACAGCATTTACTGTATAGAATAGGCTGTTAAGTTCAGTATCCCTGCGCACCTGTGCAGAATATGCCATGAGTTGGCATACAGTATGGTATTTACTGTATAGAATAGGCTGTTAACTTTGGTATCCCTGCTCAGCTGCGTAGACTGTCATGAGTTGGCATACAGTATGGCATTTACTGTATGGAATAGGCTGTAAGTTCAGTATCCCTGCGCACCTACGCAGAATATGTCATGACTTAATAAGTGCCCTGACTTTTTTCATTAATCTTCTGCTGCTCCCCCTTCTTGTCACCCACAGATCATGCAAGGATTCACTGACCTTGGCTTCCCCCAAGTAATGGGTGCCATAGACTGGTGCCACTGTTCAATTGTGCCACCCTTGAGGTGGAGGAATGAGTTTGTCAACTGAACAGACACCTACTCTGTCATCCTCCAGGGGGCATCTGATCATAGAGAATGTTTTGTGGATGTGGAATTGATCTGGTCTGGTGCGACTCATAATGTGAGGTGGCAAGGAAATCTATCATCTTTCAGGCCATGGAGGCTGGCATTTATGTGCCAGGGAACCCCACCATCACCCTGAGGGGCCAGCAGATCGTCCCCCTCCTGCTCGCTGACAGTGCCTACCCCATTAGGAAGTGGCTCATGAAGCCCTACCAGGGCACCACCAATGCCAGAAAGCAAGGATTCAACAAGAAGCTGAATCGTGCCAGGAATGTGGTGGAAAGGGCTTTGGGCTGCTGAAGGCTCGGTGGAGGTGCCTCACTGGCTAACTCCTTGTGACAGAGGAGAATGTCATCCTCATCATTGCCTCATGTGTCATCCTCCACAACATCTGCGAGATGAAGGGAAGGGTGCTGGATGAGGGATCATGCTACAGGCACCGCTATGTACTGCCCATCTTGGGGGCACCCATGGAGGACAATGATGTTGTGAAGCAAAGAGCAGGGGAAGCTGTGAGGGAGGCCCTGGCAGAGTTCTTTGAAACCAAGAAGAACTGAAGTATCCCCTCTCCTCCATCTGTGATCCTAGGGCACTACTGTACTATATGCCATGATAAGCAGCTCATTAAATATATCCTATTATCCACACTCTGTGTATGGACAGTATTCATGCTCTTATGTAGTTATTCATAACCATGAGCCTAAGAGGGACACACACAGACACACACAGAAACACACAAAAGGGCATGGAGGGGTCGCTCAGCACCAGTTTTCCTGGCCACAAAAAGATACAGTGCAGGAACAAACAACTGTAATCTCTGACAATGTATCAAGTCCCCAACAGTCAGCCTTCCCAATGGCCCATTTGATTGTAACAATTGGTAGCCCAGAGAACCACCATTGGGGGCTAGATACAGGATGCAAAAGTGGTGTGCAGGTCTTCTGAACACCAGTGCACCTGCACAGAAGACGTAACAAAAGCCATACAAACTGGACTTCCGTTTGGCAATGGTGCTTCGACAAGACGCTCGCCAGTAACTCTCCCAACGACCGTCTTTCACCGCGGGTGATTTGGAACGTTGGAAGATATCTCCTGATATCCTAGGTGTTCCAAAATTGCCCCTTTGGTATAAGGGGCTCAGAAGGGGCTCGACGGAGGTCCGACAACCGAGATTAAGGACCTTGAAGTTCGAGGATTTGCTCCCGATCTTCTGCCTTACCCCGGCAGGACTGTAGAGCAAGCCACGTCCCCGCGGAGAAGCGACTTTGATTGCCTAGAAGCGCCACCAATTTTTAAGGTATATTTTTATAACAACAAAGGCTTCAGAATGGAAGGGAAGAGAAAATAGCCTAGAGGTAATAATATCCGGTGCGGTGGTTTATGACTGAAAGTGAATTTGAACTATTTGATCTATAAATCTGGATGGTAACAGCAGAGAAGTTTTGAGGTCTTTTTGCCCTGAAGAGCTTACTTTCGTTCTTTACTTTACCTGTTTTTGAATATGGAGTTTATAAACCCAGGATAGGCAAGACTTAAGAGGATGATTAATTGGACTAAGATATGAAATGTTAAACTGAAGTAATTTGTGGGATCAGACTGCTTTTGGATTCTTCAGTGTTTCCTTTTAAGTTTGGTAACAATCTAATCAACAAGTGTATCCCAAAGTTAATTTATAGTATTATCTTGGTACGATGTGCGTTTTTGTAATAACTTCAATGATGTATAACATTAAAGAAGGTTTAATATTAAAAGTAAGAATGTATAATATCAAGAATGTATAATATTAAAAAATAAGGTTATATATAAGATTAAGGATTTAAGGCTGTTTAAGGGGCGGGTAATAAGAATTCTTTTTTTTTTTTCCTCTGTTACTCGTGATATAGGTAATAAGAAAATAAGTTTGAATATTGTTGGGTAAATAAGGACTGTGATATTGAATGAGATATATCTGAAACGGCTATTTTGATATAGTATAGTCATCCCTCTGTTCTTTAGATTAGGGAGGTTTTTTTATTGTTTATATTGTATATTTGTGAGTATGTAATTTTATGTTTGTATGTTTGTATGTTGTTTTTGTTTCTGTTTTATATTTTTAATTTTCAATAAATAAATTTTGTAAAAAAAAAAAAGCCATACAAACTGCTATGTCTTTTGAGTGCAAGCATACATGCCATGGAATGCATTTCTTATAATAACTGGGAATGACTTTACCGTGTGCAGCCTTGACCTGATCCACCAGCTGAGTGAATTGTCCATGACCTGCCTTCTCCTCACCCTCACTGTCATCCTCAGTTGCCTCTATACTGGTCCATGGGACAGGTGAGCAATCACAGTAGCTACTGATTCTGGAAGATGTAGTGCTCCCCTCAATAGCACGAGATGGTGGTCTGCTCATGGAAAATGTAGAGGCACCCTCCCCAGCATGGGACATAAGTCTCATGGTGGAGCTATCCACAGCCCTCTGACAGGATGTCTCATCTGAGTCAGGGTGTTCATCCTGCTCATCTAAAGAACAAGAGATGAGGTCCTCTGCACCCCTTCCCAGGAGCCCTGGTGCATCTTACCTTCAGAGGGCATCAAAAGGTCCTGGGCACATTCTGCCTCAGAGGTGTTCTTCACAGTTTCCACTCTGGCTGGCTGGCTGACTGGGACCCTAACAACTTCACTACTGGTACATATTCTGCTGAATTGTATGCTATCATCCTTGGCAAGGAAGGCATGGAGTTCCTTGTAGATGGGCATGGTAGAGGGACCCTGTCCACTTTTGGCCTTGTGATCCCTAAACTTCTTGTAATCTCCCCTGAGGTTTTTGGTCTTCCAACGACACTCCTCCCAAGTGCATTGGTGGCTCTTAGCCCTCATGCCTTTTGCCACCTCCTTAAACGTTTCAGAATTTAAGAAAGAATTTCTCAATTTCTTCAGAATATGTGGCTGTGACCACCGAGCTTTCAGGTCAGCCATCTCTGCGTGGGACCATGACATACCTCTCCCTTTTTTTGGCTCACCACTTGTGGATGGCTCTGCCATTCTGCCCATTGTACAGGACAAGTGGAGCCGCGCAGCTACACAGAAACGCTGGGAAATGGCACTGGAATGTGCATGGGGGTCCAACTTAAAAGTGAAACTTTTCCCTTTCTCACAGTGAAACATCTGGCAGCAACATTTTCAGTGTCCCAATAGTTGCTCAGGCGCATGTGTACTGTAAAAATTAAGGTGAGGGTTAGAGCTCTTAGGCGGGCACACCTGTGGCAGTGCATCCACACCTGAGCCATTAGGGCGTTTTAAATTGAACCTTTTTTCATAGGGCGCATGCTCTCAATGGGTGACTCAAAATGTGCCACACATGTGCAAGTGCATTTACACAGCCGTTTTAAATCTTGGGTGCCCTTTTTCCATCGCCCCTCCATCGCTGCATGCAGATGCACATGCGAGGTATGCATTTTTCAGGAAGAAGTGGAAAAAAGCGGCTCCTTTTTGGAGTGGCTTTTCTTGGCATATGACGGCTAGAGAGCGCTTTCCTGGTGATTTTTAGGCATGTGTCATCTAAAGGCCATGCCTACAAGTCACCCTCAAAGCATCTCTTTTTGCCCATCTGCATAGCTCTTTAGTGAAACTTAATGCTAAAAATACATACTGTAGCAAACCCTTCAATCCTGTCTCTTGTGTCACTTCTGCCATTACCATGGGCAGTGCCACATCAGTGCTAGAAAAAGACAGACCCTCCCGACTCATCAGGAGGGGTTGCTAGTTGTGCCAGCCATTCTTGGGAGGCCAGCGCCATGACTGGAGGAAGGCAGAGGAAGTCCTGCCCTTCCTGTGGCTCCCAAACAATCAGGGGAAATCTAGTGAGATTCCCGAGCAACCCCCATAATCTTGCGAGATTGCATAATCTCGCACGATTTGGGGGCAAGATTTGGGCCTACATAAGGCCCAACACCATGTGGCTCCAGCCATTGCGGGACAGGTAACTGAAAGAGGAGGACCTGCGGCTCCAGGTGTTAGCCAGGGGTCTTCCTGTCTCTGTGAGTCTGGGCTTTTTAAGGTAAGGTGTTGAGGAGGTTTGGAGGGAGCTTTTCCAGGGCCAGACCAGTGGGCACGATCAGTAATAGGGGAAGGAGAATGGGGATTGATACAGTGTTGAGGGGACAGGATGAGGGGGGCAGAGGGTGGGATCTGGTGGGAGGCTATTAGCTGGTTCTCCCTCCGTTGGGAGGCCAGCTGTTTGGGGGGGCCTTCACTCCATTCCAATGGCTGGGTTTTACCCCAGGCATCCTTTTGGCCCTTCTTGGCCTCCTCCAGCCAATCCCATGGAAGCCATGCCATCCACGTAGGCACGGCTGCCTTCCCCACTACTCAGGTGGGCTGATAGCCCTCTCCACCACCCAGGCTGGTTGATAGCCCGCACGCCCCCCCCCCTGCCACCACCTGAGTGGGCTGTTAGCCCTCTATACGACCCAACTGGCCGATAGACCTCCCACCACCACCTGGGAGGGCTGGTAGCCCTCCTCCTGCCACTTGGGCTGGCTAATAGCCCCTCTCCACCACTTGGGCTTCCAACACCCTCCTCTTCCAGGCCAGAAGATGTGAGGCTATCTTGGAGTCAAGTCCTGATGGGGCCTCCAGGCAGCCCATGTGGATGCAGAGGGAGGGTGTCCCTCAAGCATGCCTCTACTCTTCCAGCATTGGGGCAAGCAGATTGGGCACTAATGTGGCTTCAGTGGGAGGAGGGTGTCAGGTGTGAGCATGGGCAGGGGATTTATAATTAGGCCTCACCAGGCTTGGCCTGGACATCAGGTGGGGGCCTGCAGGGGGGTTAGATAGATTGGGCACCCTCTCACACTGCCTGCTTACCACCTCTATGGATTGTATTGTTATTATTAGGTATGATAGTATTTTGATTTGCATTATTATTTATATTGTTAGTAGTTGTGTTATTATTATTATTTGTCTTAATTATTTATTTTATTTTACATTATTATTATGACATTACCATTATTTAATATGGATTATATTATTATTCATCTTATTAATTATGCAGTATTATTAATACTGATATTTCAATTATTAGGATGACATTTATTGTTGTTGTTGTTGTTGTTGTTATCTTGAACTGCAGGAAAGCCTAACTACTTTCAAAAATGAATCCCTCATATCCTAACATGGCTAAGTGATAGATAATCCAAAGCCCAAACACCAGTATAACAGAATAGAATAGCTACAGAAAACTGCTTTTGTAACAGCAAGTTCATTATGATCTTTTTTTAAATGGCTAGATGAAAATGCCCTTCACAATATGAGTCTTTAATCACACAATGAATGTTTTTCAAAATGCTCGTGATGGACAAAGTGTAAAAGTCAGAGAGCTTTCTTGTTTGCATTAATGAAAATCAAAGGTTGATAAGAATCAACTGCTGAAATTTGAATTCAGGTCAAATGTTGCTGTTACTCATCCCTGAATTGTAACCTCAAAATTATGGCAGCCATTCTGAAATCCACTGTGCTTTTGACAAATATAACTACATTTTATATCTATTTGAATGAGGATGAACTGTCCTCAGTATCTGCATTCTTGTAACATTTAATCCTTTTTCCTCCTACAAATTGCTCTGCATTTTTGTAAACTGTACATATGTGAAAATATCCAAGACCTTTAACTAAAATGAGGCATTAATCTGTTGAAGGAACGATAGAATCATGCAAAACTCCATGGGATGTTCTACAAAACTTGGGAAATTAGACAAATGGAATTTCAAAAATGGGATTCATTTGGGTATAGCTCATACATGTCTAATTCTAAGCAAAAACTTTAATTAAATTCCATCTTCCAGAAGGGTTGCTATGTTTGCCTACTCCAGTAAAAAGGAAAAAAAAAGAATTGAAGCCCCTTAAAGAAAAATATATTGATTATGACAAGTGCATTTGTTCACCAGGGTCCACTTCATCAGATGCAAATCAAATTTTAGAATCCAGTTACTTTTGCAAAACCAATAAGACTTCATGGCCAATAGACATTTTGTGGTTGACCAAACTACCTGCTATCATTTTGGAATTTAGTGAGAAATAAATATGGTTTAACACCAAGTGGTTTTATTTTATGGAAACATGCTTGAACACAAAAAATGTAGTTTCACTGACAACTATTTGATTGTTTGTATTAATATAAAACTGTTGAAGACAAAAGAGAAATGAAAGATGATTTAGTCATCTCTTATTCCAAGATAGAGCAAGATGTGACCTGTGGGCATATGAGGTCCACCAAGGTCCCAAATACACACTTCTGGACCCTTTGGGCTTCCTATAAAATTCATTTGTCCCAAGAGACTTGAAGTGATCAAATCTGGTTTTTCAGAAAGGCCATATCCATCATGTTGTAGTGGTTTGAGCATTGGACTACAACTGTGGAGATCAGAGGGAAATCCACTAGCTGACCTTGGGCAAGTCATACACTCTTAGCCTCAGAGGAAGTCAAAGGAACCCACCCACTCTGAACAAATCATACCATGAAAACTCCATGATTGTTTGCTTTAGGGTCACCATAAGTCATAAACAACTTGAAGGTACACAATACACACATATTTTGGATATACCATAGGACCAGAGCTTGAAATTCAATGGCCAATCACATCTCACCCCAAAGGTTTGTAAATTTACAATGGGCTATTTTTATACTTTTGTGGGAGTATATAGCAAAATGTACTATTTTTTCACTCAGTACCTAATTAATGGATGGAATTCACTGCCACAAAATTGTAATGTTTTCTACTCATATGTATAGTTTTGAAAGGGATTAGAAGGTTAAATACACTTGTATGGGAAACTGCCAACAAATATTGGATGCTGTAGGCTATATTTCAGAAGAAGGAATAGGCAAAAACACCTCTGAGTATTCCTTGCCTAAGAAAATCCTATCACATTTATGGGGTCTCCATAGGTCAAAAGGCAGTTTGGAGGTACACATACACACATAGAGAGAGAAGACTACTAGTCAATGATAACTAGTCATGATAGATATATGCTACCACCAGAGACAGACATGGTGTGTCTTTGAATGAGTTCCTATTACTGGCTGGAGCACAAAACCAGAGACTTTATTTAGTTCCCTTGTGCTTGGCTTTCCTGTACTGCATTGCATTGAGGGGTTTTATACCCCAAAACCATGACTCAAGGTAACTTATAAGGTTAAAAGAAATATAAGTAAAAACAGGTACAGATAACATAATATAAAAGATTGTGTTGAAAATGCCATTAAATTGCCTATAGAATTAAACTCATTTAAAACACATCCATTTAAAAGGTAAAGATAAAAATAGCACAGCATGCCAAGAAAAACCCTTTTCTTGTAAAACAATCAGTTTCCAAATGCCTGCCAGAATAAAAAAGTCTTCACATGCAGGAAAGGACATGAGACTGACTCTTCAGCAGGACTTAGCAGTGACCCCAGCTTTACCTCCAGGACACTGGCTTTGAATTCTCCTTGTATGACCTGTCTGCTGGCTGTGTGAGGCTTTACTGGTGTTGACTTCAGACTGCTTGACCTTGGACTTCTCTGCCTGGACAGTGGGTCAGTGTAGACTAAACTGCTATGATCGTACATATTTTAAAATATCTTTGGGGATAGATACCGTGAAACATATAGAGCTCTTTCTGAATAGCAGACAGATAAATCATCTTTAATCTGTGCTGAATTCCTCAGCTTGCTCTGCACTTAGAGCTAACTACTATCATTAAAAATGTTTACTCCTTCTCCTGTGCATCATCAAATTGCACCAATTTTCATAACAAAATCTTTGCCCCTGATGTAATTTGTGTAGCACTGCCAATCTAGCAAGAAAGTTTTGTGGATTTTTATCACTGCTCTGACCCTTCGGTGTCCCATCTTGGGAACTGAGTAAGAGACTGAATAACAGAATATTAGAATTGAAGGAGTGAAACCAGGGACCAATCATCCCAGTGTTATAGACAGAGAAAAGTCTGAATACAAACTCTGCTGGAAATCAGTCTAAACACTTATTTTGAACAGATATGGAATTTAATAGTGTTTACAGTATTGTGAGGTCACAGACATTTTCTGGAGAATAATTATTGTTAGTAGTAATAGTAGTAGTCAAAATTCAGTAAAGGACTTACATATTCATAGTGGACTTAAATTTGCAAGAAACAGAACAGAGCAGTTTCACAACATCTGTATTCAGCAAAGGACTGCTGTGATGTTACTATCTAGATAAGCCAGTGAGTGATGTGACCAATGTGCAATGGGACTCATGAACAATGGGATTGAGGCACAATGGGACTGATGCACAATGGTACCAATGCACATGAGAACACTGGCTAGGGAATGTTGATGCACATCAGTAGAGCCTGATGTGCATTGGGTGCCCTGGTCCCCTGATATGCATCTTTGTAATTCACTAACAGGCTTTCTAATTTCCTGTGCTATGTGACTAAGGACCTTATTGCACAGGCAAATAACTCAGCACAACAGGATTTAGCCAGGACATGTGATGCAGGCGGGAATTATTGCATTGTAATTTGCCACCAATTCTGTGGGGTGCAAGTATCCCAGGTGTAAGCCATGCTGAGCCAGCCAGTTTTTGAAAATGAAAGCTTCCTGAGTTTTAGAAGTGGCTGGCTGAGCACAGCTGGGACCCAGGACGCTGTAACCCAGCGAATTGGTGGCAACTTACAATTGGTGGCAATTATTCCCCCTGCATCACATGTCCAGGCTGCATCCCATTGGGCTGATGCTAGGTTATTTTTCTGAGCAATAAGGTCCTTAGAATAGGTGAAAATATATAATGTAGGCTGTGATAGAGAATTCTGGCCATGATTATTTATGGCTAGAATTCACAGACATAATTACAGATGCTTAATCCTGAGTTACACATTCATAACTGATTCAAATTCACAATCCCTACATATTGAATAGTGCAGAAAATATGTAGGGGTCAAAAAAGTCCCCCAGTCCTGACCTACCAGGCACAGCTGCTGTAAGTGACACAGGTCTATTCTCATGTCAATCAGATGCAGCATATAGATGTTCCAATCTTCCTGCCCATAAGCTAATGTTGGTCTGAGGAGGAATTGAACAGGGATCCTATTTCTGATTGTCTCACCAGATCTTGCTCATGGCAGGGGAATGGAAACATCAGTCTGCTGTATCTCATAGAATCATAGAATCATAGAGTTGGAAGAGACCACAAGGGCCATCCAGTCCAATCCCCTGCCATGCAGGAACTCAAAATCAAACCATCCCCGACAGATGGCCATCCAGCCTCTTTTTAAAGACCTCCAAAGAAGGAGAGTCCACCACACTCCAAGGGAGTGTGTTCCACTGTTGAACAGCTCTCACTGTTAGGAAGTTCCTCTTAATATTGAGGTGGGATCTCTTTTACTGTAGCTTGCATCCGTTGTTCCGAAGCCTATTCTCTGGAGCAGCAGAAAACAAGCTAGCATTATGTCATTATGACATCCCTTCAAATATTTAAACATGGCTACCATATCCCCCCTTAGCCATCTCTAAACATACCCAGTTCCCTAAGTCGTTTGTCATAGGGCATGGTTTCCTTTACCATTTTAGTCGCCCTCCTCTGGACACACTCCAGTTTTTCAACATCCTTTTTGAATTGTGGTGCCCAGAAGTGGACACAGTATTACAGGTGGGGCCTGACCAAAGCAGAATACAGTGGCACTATTACTTCCCTTGATCCAGATACTATACTTCTATTAATGCAGCCTAAAATTGCATTGGCCTTTTGAGCTGCAGCATCACACTGTTAACTCATGTTCAATTTGTGGTCTACTAAGACTCCTAGATCCCTTTCACACATATTCTCATTCAGCTAGGTGTCCCCCATCGTATATCTGTGCTTTTCGTTTTTCCGCCCTAAGTGCAGTACCTTACATTTCTCCGTATTGAATTTCATTTTGTTAGCTTTGGCCCAGCTGTCTAGTCTGTTCAAGTCATTTTGAATTTTGATCCTGTCTTCTGGGGTATTAGCTATTCCTCCTAATTTGGTGTCATCTGCAAATGAGAAGCATGCCCCCTATTCCTTCATCCAAATCATTGATAAAGATGTTGAATAGCACTGGGCCCAAGACAGAACCCTGTGGCACCCCACTGGTCACTTTTCTCCAGGATAAAGAGGAGCCATTGCTGAGCACCCTTTCAGTCAACCAGTTACTAATCCATCTAAGAGTTGTATTGTCTAGCCCACATTTTACTATCTTGTTTGCAAGAATATAATGGGGGACCTTGTCAAAAGCCTTACTGAAATCAAGATATGCTATGTCAGGGGTAGGCAACCTTTCCCCTTTAAGGGCCGAGGGACTTCAGCTCCCAGAATCCCAGGAGCTATTGGCCAACATGGGACTATTGGCCAACATGGCTGAGGCTTCTGGGAGCTGAAGTCCCTCAGCCCTTAAAGGGGAAAGGTTGCCTACCCCTGCGCTATGTCTACTGCATTCCCTTCATCTAGCAAGCTGGTAATTTTATCAAAAAAAGAGATCAGATTAGTCTGGCATGACTTATTTTTGAGAAACCCATGTTGACTTTTAGTGATTATGGCATTCTCTTCTAAATGTTCACAGACTCTCTGTTTAATGAACTGTTCTAGAATCTTTCCCGGTATTGATATCAGACTAACTGGGCAATAGTTGTTGGGATCCTCTTTTTTCCCCTTTTTGAAGATGGGGACAATGTTTGTCCTCCTCCAGTCTGCTGGGACTTCTCTTGTTCTCCAGAAGTTCTCAAAGATTATTGCCGGTGGCTCCGAGATTACATTTGCCAGTTCGTTTAATATCCTTGGATGTAGTTCATCTGGTCCTTAAAATTCATTTAGGTTAACCAGGTATTCCTGTACTTCCTCTTTACTTATTTTGTGCTGCATTTCCCCTATTGTGTCCTCTGCTCCATTTTCCTCAGCTTGAACACCTTTTTCCTTTTGTAAGAAGACTGAGGCAAAGAAAGTGTTGAGTAGTTCTGCCTTTTCTTTGTTCCCTGTTATAATTTCTCCATCTTCTCTGCACAGTGGCCCTACCATTTCCTTCTTTCTTTTGCTACGGATATACCCAAAAAAGCCCTTTTTATTGTCCTTAACCCATCTAGCAAGCCTGAGCTCATTCTATGCTTTGGCTTTCCTGACTTTACCCCTACATGTGGTAGCTATTTGTTTGAATTCCTATTTAATGATTTCACCCCTTTTCCATTTCTTATAATCTCCTGTTTAAAACTTAGTTCAGTTGAAAGTATTGGCTGAGTTTGACTTCCAGCAAATATCAAGATAGTTGAAGTCACCCATCACTGCTACATCTCTCCTTTCTGAATCTGTGGTCATCTGTTCTAGAAAGGCATCATCCAATTCCTCAGTCTGACTTGGGGGTCTGTAGTAGATTCCCACAATAACATTCCTATTGTTTCTTTCCCCTTTAATTTTTATCCAGATGCTCTCCACCTGATTTCCAGGATTTAAGTTTTGGATCTTTTCACAGGTGTAAACATCCCTGACATATAATGCTATTCATCCTCCTTTCCTGTTTGGCCTATTTCTCTTAAAAATATTATACTCCTCTATTCCTATATTCCAATTGTGAGACTCACCCCACCAGGTTTCAGTGATGCCTATTATATCGTATTTGCTTTGTTGTGCTCAATCAACTGATCACTGTTGCTCACAGGGACTCCTGCTCAATGTCAGGATGGAGGGGTTTGGGCCAGGAGACACTACTTACCTATTCAACTGTGATAATTATGTAGCTAGTTAGCTAATCTAGAATTCCTGTTATTATTATTATTATTATTATTATTATCATCATCATCATCATCATCATCATCATCATCTATCTTTTCCCCAGTCCAGGATTCAAAGGTTAAAACAGATATGGTTTTTTTAAATGACATTATATACAAGTTAAAAAATATAATGAAACTATCAGTAGAAATAAAATCAGTTAAAAAGACTATATATGTTTAAAAAATGAGACAAATAAGCAATACAGCACATTCTGAAAGCTCCTTTCCCTCTGAGCAATCAGCCCCCAAAGGCTTGCTGAAACAAAAGTTTTCACTTGCCCATGGAAGAATAGCAAGAAAAGCAAGGAGGGCACTAGTCTAATCTCTGTAGGAAAAGAGATCCAGAACATACATACCAACCTTATTGTCCAATCCTAAGCATACTTTCCTGCAGATCAATCAGTAAATTCAATGCTGTTCACAGGAATAGTAAAATCTGTCACATTTCCTTTCTTCTGCATTTGAATTTTTATTCAAAATTTATTCATACATTTGTTTTTCTAAACCTCAAGATTTTTTCTATCCAGAATTCTTCAAAAACAAGGTGAAATTAAAAAAAAAAACTATCTCCCTCATAATAGGTACAACTGAATAGGTAGAAGCCCATATGCTGTAAAAACAAAAACAAAAACTCAGACTTTTAATAGTGAAATAATCAAAGCTGTGGGCCCAGATGTATGGATCTCCCAGTTTTCCCACACTGCCTATATTTTTAATAGAAAATCTCTCAAGTTCTTTCTGCCCTAGAAAGTTTTAAATTTTGAGATTTTGGCAAACTCTTATCAAAACAAAATTAGAGCAAAATTCTCATCCATCTTTAGCTGCTTATGGCTGTAGCTTAGGAGGTTAGATATATTGTTCCATTCAGGTCCTTTTGAAAGAAATAGCAGATGGTTTACTAAAGTGAAGAACCAATAAGGACAACTTAGAGATCCACAGAAGAACTATGTCAAGTGTTACAGTTTTGCTGTATTATTTATTTTTAAAAAACTGAGTACATATTGTAACACCAAAAGTATTTTTTATGTTGCTCTCTTAACTTGCTGGACTTTGTAACTGCTGAAAAGGCAAGCTGCATTCATTTTTAACACAATGTCTCTTTTCATGGCTCAAAATAAAACTGAAGTAAAGAACCAGAGGTATCATATTATTGCTGAGAAACAAGGCCACTCAGTACAACTGTCCATTCCTTAGGATCATTTTTAGTCTGCTTATCACAAAGGTTTTATTCAATTTGGTTTGATTTTATAAACATAACAAACTGGCATTTTAAATACCACACTTTCTCAAAAGATACATGCCAAAGGACTCTGGTTTGAGGATATACTTAATCCCTAACATGTTCTGAATAAAGAGGCAAACCTATCCCAAAGTTGAACTTTGGTGAAGAAACCTTTGAAGGATAGATTTTCAAAAGTTTTGTTGGAAGTTTCTTGAGAATGCAGGGAGAACACAAAAGAGACATAAAGGTATAACAGGATGCTATGCTTAAGTTATCATTTTCAACAGCTACATAATAAAATTCTACTGAAACTGGAAAACCAGTTTTCTTGAAGCATATTCAAAAAAGTTCTGCTTTCTAAAAAATAAAAATAAAAATGTCCAGTTTCAAACTTTTAGATGAAGATTTCAATGTGACCTAAACTGAAGTGATTCTGAAGTACTATCCATGAATAGATTTGGGGACAGTTAAAGGCTGCCTGCTGCAGTTATATTTGTCTAATGCAGGGGTAGGCAACCTTTCCCCTTTAAGGGCCAAGGGACTTCAGCTCCCAGAATCCCAGGAGCTATTGGCCAACATGGGACTATTGGCCAACATGGCTGAGGCTTCTGGGAGCTGAAGTCCCTCAGCCCTTAAAGGGGAAAGGTTGCCTACCCCTGGTCTAATGCCTCCAGTTTCTAAACCAGGAGTAGGCAGATGGTAAATCTGTATCTACAGGAAGATTCCTTGGTGAGGTGTTAGTTTGTTTATTAAATTTATATCCCACCTTTCTGACAAAAATGGCACCCAAAGCAGTCAACAATAATAACATACAAATGTGAATAAACAACTGAAATACAAAAATAGTTTTAAAATATAATTAATTGCAAACCCACTTAAAAACAGACAAAGCACCCAACAACTGAAACACCTCTCCCATCACCAACAACTCTGAAAGCAAAGACCTTTTAATTAAGGACTTTATTGTGCCTCCTTTACTCCCATGCTAGGCACAGGATGTAAACTTAAACAGGCAGGTCTTATAGCACACCTCCTGCACCCAATCTTCTCATACCTGGTCCAGAACGGGATTTTCCTGTTCTTAAATAGGCTGGTCTTATTGCACACCTCCATGCCTGGGCAGTAGACATTTTATACCCAGGCTGGACTTCTCCTGTACCAGGTAAAGAACAGGATTTTCCCATTCTTTACAACAGGGGTAGGTAACCTTTCCCCTTTAAGGGCCAAGGGACTTCAGCTCCCAGAATCCCAGGAGCTATTGGCCAATATGGGACTATTGGCCAACATGGCTGAGGCTTCTGGGAGCTGAAGTCCCTCGGCCCTTAAAGGGGAAAGGTTGCCTACCCCTGCTTTACAAGGTGTGGGAGAAATCCGGCTTGGGTACAGGATGCCTAATGCCAGGACACAGAGGTGTGCGATAAGATCCACCTATTTACGTTTATGTCCTGCACCTATGCAGGAATAAAGGCGGTGTGATAAAGTTCTTAATTAAAAGGCCTTTGCTTTCAGAGAGACAGACAGACAGGCTCCCTTGAGAGAGATCTAGAGTTTGGACTTTCATAGCAATACCAGGCATACTCCAATTGTGGTAGAACAAAGAGATGGGCCTCACTTGAGGATCTTAACTCCTAGGGAGATTCATCAATATGAATACCAATTTTCAGGTATTTTGATGCCATATTGTGTTTTGCAGCCCTTCAGCAAGAATTCCTGAGTTTTAGTTCTTTAGGAAAAACAACATTATAAACACTTTCTCCTTCCCTTGTCTGAGGTCCTGTCTGCACTGGCTATATGTCTGTGGCAAGTCCAGAGAATTATGTTCTGGGACTGGCTCTGGATTGGTCACAATGGTGGCTGCATACAGTGCCCCACACCCAGTCTGGTGGTGCAGTGTTGTTCACATGGGTCAGCTGGGCTGACACCGCATTGGCACTGCTGGCCCATTCTCTCTTCCTAAAGCCACGCTGCTGCTGCCATACCTGCTGGAGCTCTGAGGACAGGCCATCTTTCTCTGTGCTGCTCAGCATGCGGAAAAGTAATGGTGTGACACCTGGCATGCAAATAGCTGGCTCACCCCAATTTGGGTCTGATCTATCTGTTTGTATGCCACAAAATCCTATGCTCAATGCAGGATTTTCCCTGACTTTGCCAACTCTGGGGCAAAGTTGGGTTAATGGGGAAAGTCTGCAGTATTCCAATAGAAATTGTCATGTGTCATGCAAACAGCCAACACTGGCCTTGGGGTGAAGATAGGGTTTTTCACCCATAAAGACAATCCCAAGGCAGCAGAAATAAAGAAAGATAAAGTGGGCTAGTAGGTGTTTTTTTTGTATTGACAGGACTATAAACCCAGTTCTGGAACTCAAGATGGTTGCTGAGCTATGTGCTCAATTAAACACTATTAATTCATTTATTAGATACATATCCTACTTTGCTAACATGGTTGTAGATTCCAATATAATTTTAAAAAACAGATAACAGGTGTGTGTGTGTGTGTTTAAAAGGAGGGAGCAATATATTACACATATTTAAATACAAATTCAAATGATTATACTGTTTAAACAGACAAAGGGATGCTACAGACCAGCCCAAAGGGCCAGCCTGGAGGCAGAGATGGGGAGGGGCAGCTGCATGCTAGCCGCCCCAACCCCACACCAAGGACGTCCTGAAGCTGCGTGCTGTTACACATGGCACGTGGTGTCAGCTCATCCTTCTGGTGCAGCGTTTTGACACGCTATGCCGGAAGGGGCGCTAAAGAGCTGTGCGCCGGCTCTTAGGGAGGCCTTTTGCCGTCCGTAAAAGGAGCGGCATTTTGCCACTCTTTTCCAGGCAGCAAAAAAGAGAATCGGGGCTGCATGGTGCATCAGCCTCAGCTCCAATCCGCCGCTTCCTGGGGCGGCTCTCTGCCGCTTCTTTGGGCCCATCTGCAGAGGCCCAAAGGAAATGCAGTTTAAAACTCTTCAAAAATAATAAATCAAATCAAAATATTGGAAAGTTTCACACATCCTTTTAAAAATCTTTTCCATATCAGGGAGTCAGTTGCTGAATGCCTACCTGAATAGAAAGGCCTTTAATCACAGGGAGAGAGTTAGGGTAGCATGCCTTGCAAAGGAATTCCAGAAGCTAGGGCTGGCCACTGAAAATGAACACCCACAGTCATTTCATGGATGAAAACTGGAACACATGTGACCAAACAAAGCCAGAGTAGGAAAAGGGTGGCAAAAGTTATCAAATGAGGAAAAACACACATGCTAGGAGAGGCTGCAGCAGTTTGCTTTTTCCTGAACCTACTGGAAAGACAAGATTCCATCCTCTCTTTTCCTGTCCCTTGTTGAGTGCAAGCCATGTTTATACTTTGAGTTTACTTTGTAACTGTTGAAGTAAGCTAAAGACAAAGGAGGAAAATGAGAGAAGAGAGAAAGCAGGACATTCTAAAAGCCATGGAAAGATGAATGAATGAAATTTATTACAGTCAATGACCAGTAAAAGAAGGGGGGGGAAAGAAAAAAAAGAAAAAAAATACATTATAAAAGCAATGTTATACATGGTAGAAAGAAATTGTACAAGATAATACAGTATTATACAAAATAAAATACCACGTTGTATCGGGACAAAATTTCAACAGCATAGTAGCTTGCTGCCTACATTAGTTTCTATGTAGCTTTCCTATATCTGGACAATCTATAAATGTAGGTCGCACAGATGACCAGACAAAAACATCCTATATAAATGATGATGACAATGGCAATGGCAAACAATAACCAGCATAAACATTGTAAACTCCGGTAAACAATATAATAATATTATACATACTAAAGGCAGATTTGTACAAAAATAGCATGTTCTAGTACAGTAAAATTAAGACACCATTAAGAAGAGCAGAGGCTGAGGAAACAACGGGTGTTTGGCTGTAGGAACGCCCTGAGAGATCACTCCCCACTCCACCCAAGGCTCCAGAGGCAGCGGAGGTGTGGCTCCATGGAAAGATGGGTCTCAATTGAGGATTGTTTAGGACTATCCCTGACAAACCAGGACAATTGGGGGGTATGAAAATGATCTCTTTCATGCTGCCATCAGACATGCTTCTCAGGGTAGCCAACCAAGAGGATGTTGATGGACTTCCCTAAAGATCTCAAACTCTTGTATGGGAGTAAACAGCCTGGGCCAAGTCATATAGAGCATATATATTTTTCCTATAGACATTCTGGCAGAAGGCTTTTGGACTCGCTGAAGTTTCCAAACATTCCTCAAAAGCAACCACAGGTATAGCATGGAACAATAATCCAAACAGGATGTGACATGGAGTTCTTTAAACAGAGGCTGGATGGCCATCTGTCAGGTATGCTTTGACTGAGAGTTCCAACCACGTTCAACAAAGATCAATTCCCTATTTCCTGATCTGGCTCTCAGCTAATCAGAAGCACTTCTGCCTCATCTGGGGGTTGTCTCCACAGGCAAAGAAGAAGAAGAAGAAGAGTACTCACTTTTTTCCAGTTCTATAGGAACACCCTGTCTCACAGTGAAATCACTTCTTTTAGGCAACAATATGATTTTTAAAAAAAAACAAAAAAAAACTCACTTTTTATTCTGCAGTTTTAGGAAATAATTGATTTTTTACATGTGTGCCAGGATTGAAATGAAAAGGTTGGTGTGTGTTGCCATTTTAATTTATTTTAAGGTTCAAGGCATACTAACTAAAGGCTAGCAGGGCTTCTGAAATGGAGGTGTATTTTATATGGAGTCATCTCTCCATATTTGCAGGGTTTGGGTGCCTAGCCACTTGTGTGTTCCCTTGCTCATTTACTCATTCGCTCATTCTCTACCATTATCTTCATTAGCTCTGATACACCATGGGGAATAACGCTGCCCATCTTCTTTCCTGTGATTGTGGGCAATGGTGCATTTTACCCAGTTGCTGTTCTCCCCTGCCCAGCTGAGCCAAGCAATGAGATCAACAGTGAAGAGGTAGATCAGGCTACCACTCACACCATTGCTTTACTTCCAAGCATCTTTGCCAGTAGGGCTCTGCAACCAGGTTGAAGTGCTCCATTGCCAGCAAGCACAGCAAAGTAGATGGGCTGCTTCGATCATGTGGGTGTGTATCAGAACACAATAAAAATATATTTTTAAAAATAAATCAACAGATATTCAGGAAGGAAAGAAGACATTTAGACTTCCCTCTCTTACATATTATCACTCACTAGGATGTGAAGGAGGGAAGAGGATTGGATGTGGAAGGCAACCAATTAGAGTGCATGATGGAAAGATTGACAGGTAAACAATAAGGCTATTGGTTAATAGGTTTTGCCATGCTGGGAAGTAAAAAAAAATGCATCTTTTTTGTAACAATTTGAATTTCAGCACAAGAAATGTGTGACAGTCAGTACAACTTGAGTCTAGTTTATTTCTAGTAGGTGTGGCACTAATGGGATCATGGTGGGGTAACAAAGGGCCTCTGCAAACTGGCCCAAAGGGCCAGCCTGGAGGCACAGTTGGGGTGAGGCAGCCACACACCGGCTCCCCCAACCCCACACCGACGCCGTCCTGACGGTGCGCACCATTATGCATGGCACACGGCATCAGGACACCCTTTTGGTGCAGTGTTCTGACGTGCTGTGCCAAAGGGGTGAGGAAAAGTCGCACACCAGCTCTTAGGGCGGCCTTTTGACACTCCTGAAAGGAGCGGCAAAAGGCCGCTTCTTCAGGTTGGCAAAAGGAGGATCAGGGCCATGATGTGGGGTAGCCGTGGCCCCAATCCTCCGCTTCCCAGGACGGCCCAGAGCCACTCATCTGCCCACACCTTAAGACGAGGAAAATGAGACATGAAGCTGAATATTTATTGTCAGTGTAGACAACCCCTTGGATTACATTTCAGTTTGTTCAGCCTTATCTAATTCACTACTGACATCACACAGTGCTTCTGCTTGGATTTAAATGTAAAGGAGAAGTATACGTCTCAACAACATATTGGTGGCACCAAAGCCCAAATCTTCAGCAAACCTCTTCCAGCAGTTTCATCTTAATATCAAATATTGGAGGGGGGGGGTTTGAGGGGGACAAGTTGGAGTTCTGAGAGACAACACAGGTCAACAATCAAGACATCAAAAGAAAATCTTCCAATACCACTTTCTGAACAAAAATTAAGAACTTAAACCTGTGTAGAAAATGCCTGCAGGTCTCTTGCTAGAGAGATGGGCAGAGAATATCATGGCTAAAGACATCAAAAACCACTAAGAGGTCTATCAAAATCAGGAGGGACACACTCCCTCTAGCCATTTCCCAGTATAGCCCACCCATTAAGGTCCAAACCTGTCTCCATGCCATAACCAGGCTTAAAATGGATCTAGATAATCCATAACTTCCAGGATCCCTTGGAAGTAAGAAGCAACCCCATACTCCAACACCATGCCCCCCCCCCCCAAAGAACTGAAGACTGGCTCTCTTTATTAGCTTACACCTTGTAAACCTCTTAGTACATTGGTAAGCAGTATAGAAATTTACTTGCTATTTATCCATTTGGCCACCCCACCCCCAAAGAGCTAGGAAGAGCAAGGGTTCAGAAAAAGAGCTAGGAAAAGCAAGGACTGAGGGTCAACCTCAGCTCTTCAAGGACCCTGACCATATTGTCCAGCTGCTCTAATTGAAAGCTATCCATTATTGCTGGACAAGCAGAAGCCAATGTTATATTTTCTAGGATTAATAAGACATCAGCTGTATACTATTTTGCACCTGGCTGACTGGTGGACCATTGAGTTCTAACTGTAAAAAATCTTAAAGTAGATCCTACAATTCTGCCCACTTTGCTTTTGAGACATTCTGCCCACCTTGGTCTTGAGTGACCCAATTTCCCCCTATTTATATAAATGGAAAATAAAAAAGAGTATGGTAGTGGTGAATTCTGATATTTGTTCACACTAGTAAGCTTTGCTGTAACTGTGCACAAAATGGCTGCTATAGGAGAAGTAAACAAGACAACTCTCCTGCAACCTCTATAATATCTAAATATTGACTGTGCTGGCTGGTGATGGTGGTAGTTGTAAGCCAAAAATATCTGGATGGACACCATTGCCCACCTGTGTATCATAGCATCCACTTTGAGATAATTCCATGCCTTTGGAAAAGATTATTTCGCTCTTCTGTAATACAGATTATTTTTCATCATTTTATTCCATATTGTCCATCAATCAGATCACAATTTTCATGTTTGTATTTGAACAAAGAGATGGATCCACGTTTAATCAAACTTTGAGCAGAGACATTCCAATTAATAGTATTCAAATAACTAATTTTTAATTGGCCCAATCATTCCAGTGGGTCTGGACCAACCCACTACATTTATATTCCTAGTTATCCTCTTCAAATGGGATACTAAATATATCCACCAAGCCTAAATATCAAGTAATATGTTCAAGTGATGTTACATTTTTGTTCAACATGGAAGAAATTATGAGGAATTTACATTTTTTCTAAATGATTCTGCATTCATCTGACGCCACTAGCACAGCAAGACATTTTTCTTAGAAGTGATCCAAGGAGCTATATCCAAATATATATATTTCTGCTGTTTATGGGTCACAGCTAACTTTATAGTCATGTATAAACTGTACTTCTGTGTGTTGTAAGAAGTATTCCTAGTCTCATAATAAAAAATATTATAGAACATTGTATTTCCATATAGTAATGGCATTCTTATTTTACTAGTAGGAAAGGTATTGTACTGATTTAATTGACTGTCATAAAAGTCTCACAAGCAAGATCAATATTTTATTTTCTCAACAGGTTTTTGTCAATGAAGATTCAATTTTCCATACATTAAATGTTTTTGTGTGTGATGAAATTATAATCAGGACTACAACATCCTCTGTAGCGTGATTTTCTACATCTAAAGATATTATCCTGGTCATAGAAGCACAGGAATCTATTCCCTGTCTGAACTCTGTTCACAACTAGTATACAGATGCACTTTTATTCTGATCACCAGAGCTGGGCCTAACATGGGGCAACTGCTTCAAATGGCAGTGCTTGAGTTGTTCCTTTTGAGCAATCCACTTATTCCTTTTTGTTGTGGGAGAGAGCTATGTAGAAATACCACTTATTCTGAAACCCCTAAACTAACATACTGCAGTGAGAGTGTTATCTGGAGCAGGTTACAGGAATCATATTACTTCCTTCTCAAAACAAATTCACTGGTTGCCAGTTTCATTCTGAACACAATTCAAAGGGCTGGTAATGGCTATCAAACATTATATGGGTCAGGTCCAGGCTATCTGGATCTCCCTAAATGAAATTAGCTTAGAGCCTGAGATCATCAGGAGAGGCCCTTCTCTCACCATCACCACCATTACAAATGCAGCCAGTGGGGACATGAAAGAGGGCTTTCTTGGTGGCTGCACCTGAATTCTGGGACTCTCTTCCCAGGAAGGCCTGAATGTCCCCCTCCCTGCTGTCCTCTGATCACCACACAAAGACCTTTTTATTCCATCAGGCTTTTAAAATGGAAAGTGTTTAAAGAATGGGTTGGGAGTTCTGTATTGATATAGACTGAACTGTTATACTTTAATAGCTTGTTATCTTTTAATTGTATTTTATTTTTTCAAGTGTAGTTTTAAATCATTTTATTATTGTCAAAAGTTTAAAGGTAAAGGTAATCCCTTGACACAAATGTCTAGTTGTAACCAACTGTAATGGGTGGTACTCATCTCCATTACTAAATCAAAGAGCCAGAATTGTCCAAGAACTACTCTGGTGGTCCTTTGGCCAGCATGGCTGCACTGAATGCCATTACCTTCCCTCCAAAGTGGTACCGATTTATCTGCTTGCATTTGCATGCTTTTGAACTGCTAGGCTGGCAGAAGCTGGGACTAGTGACAGGAGTTCACCCTATCATGCAGCATTCGGGCCTCGAACTACCAACCTTCTGATCTTCCGGTCATCAGAATTGGCATCTTAACCACTAAGACACCACATCTATATTAATAGTTTAATTCTATATTAATGTTCATTTTTGGTATGTTTCAAGCTGTGTTGTGCTTTTAAATTGCAAATCACCTTGAGTTCCAACTATGAATCCTGCATAGAATTTCTCAATTGTAGCTGGGGTGGGAGTCAAAATGAGACTATTGCCCCCCATCATTTCATTAGGGGCATCAATCTTATCTGGAGGAGCAATGCCTTTATTTTGGCCTCCTACTAGCTACACTGCTGAGATTCTAGATATGCAGGTCGGGTTGTGCAAAGCCCTGATATAATGAGGCATTCTAATGAGCCATTGGAGCTTTAGTAGGGAGTGTATCGCACACAGTTTTCAGCCCAATCCATGCATGGGACAGGATCGGGCTGGTACAGGGAAAAATGGGTTTTACTGCACATGAAATTGCTGCTGCACTGCCAGCCAATCATCACCTCTCCCCAATCTGGCCTTTGCCAGCCGATATTGGTAGTACCAAAATGTGTGGTAAAACCCGTTTTTCCCCTTTCCAGCCCAATCCCATCCCATGCACAGATCAGGCTGAAAACTGTGTGCGATAAACTCCTAAGTCTCTTATATTGTCTGGCTTTTTGGAAGTGTCTTCTGAGTTTAAGTGTCAGTGTTTCCATTCTGAGGACCTGACTCAGCAGCAGGGGAATGAACTATAAAATATTTGCTGCAATTCAGACACCTGCTAGAGTGAGTGCAGATTCTTGCAATCAAGAAAATATTTTTTTCAATGGTGCCTTATTAGGTTGCTCTCTCTGTTAGAATTTGAGAAAGAAGAAAAAAAGATGCCTTCAGACAGATTTTCTTTCAATATCCAAAAGGGTTGATTTGCTGTTCCATATTAAATGTACATTATAATGTGTCCAACAGCTGCAAACAGGTCTGATGAGTAAATGTATTTTTAAAAAGTCTAAATTGTCCTCATTTGCTCTTGTAGGTGCTGTTTTTATTGAACCTCTGTACATTAATATTTTGCAGGCAGCAGAAGTTGGTACAAACGGAAGTTGGTGCTAATTTATTTTCATCCCCCTTTTCTTCATGTTCTGTACACCCACATTTATGCAAATAGCCTGGATGAATTCCAAACTTACAAAATAGTAAGAATTTTGGTAAATGGAAAATTTTAATAGAGCTAAATAGTGAGATATTGATATATAGACAGAAAGATAGACAAATAGATCAATAGATCATTTTAATACATGTTTTAATTTGTATTACTTTGGTAAACCTATTGTAATATTTCTGCAGAAAAGGAAGACTGTATTTTCATAAGCTATGGTGCATTTGCAAATTAGGATTAGAACTGGTTTTTTTCATTTTTTATTTATTAAAATATTTATATCACAGGATCTCAGAGCAGCATGAGGGAAAAAGCTATGCATCCTGCTGTCATTTTAAGCTGAAATGAATGATGGTTAATAAAAATTAAATGAAAAATAATTATACAACATCATAAAAAAATCATACAAGTAATTTAAAACCAAACCAACTTCATAATTCACACAAACAACAACAAAACAGCTGAGAAACAATAACAGTAAGTCCCACTAATAATACATTCACCAACTTGTGTTGGCCCTCTACAGAAACCATATTTAAAATAAAATTGCAAAAAGCTGAACAATTCTTTATGTTGACATGCAATGGTATACAACTAGCTATCTATGCATGTAAAAAGTTGAGTATTCAGCTCTCTGAGAGTGATCTGTAGGGGAAGGTTATGACAGTTTGCCTCCTAAATTAAAATTAAGGATAAAATGATGTCTCCTTTTCAGTCTAAACAAATTGACTTGGTCACTGAAAGTTTCTGCAATATTGGCAATGGAATAGTGTTATCCACTACATTGGAGGAATGATGATGATGATGATGATGATCGATGATTTGTATTCCTACTTTCTCCCATAATTGGAACTCAGTGGCTTACAATTTAAAGGCACAATACAGCTTAAAACATACAAAAAGTTAATTTAAACATTAATACAGGATTAAGCTTTAGCTTTACTCTAACTTTCTCTATTAATAGTTCATGGTCTGCTCCTGGCCTTGTTTTTGTGGAAAGAATGGAGTTTCTCCATCTTCTGATTCCAATTATGTAGTCTAATTGATTTCTATATTGGACATCAGGTAATACCCATGTATAGAGTTACTTCTTGGGTTGCTTGAAGAAATTGTTGGTCTCACAGTCTATTTCCTACTTTGTTTCTTGAGCCCAGGCTAAATTTTCCTACAATCTTTGCTTCTGTTCTGTTTCTTATTTTTTCACTCAAATCACTTATGATTACCAAGAAGTCCTGTTTTGGCCTATGAACAATTTATATATAATGCTTGGTAAAGTGGAGGGCAATAGGAAAAGAGGAAAACTGCATTTCAGATGGATAGTTTCAGTCAAAGAAACCACGGCAATGAATCTGCAGGAGCTGAACAAGGCAGTTGAAGATATGGTGACTTAGAGGTCTATCATTTGCATGAGTCCCCAGTGGGTTGAAGTTGACTTGAAGGCAATTAACAACAACAATAGTTTCAAAGCTGAGATTCTAGGTATGTGAAGAGTTCACAAAATGAGAGCACTGCTTCCCCATAAGATGCCAGCTCCCCCATAAAATTTTCCTTCAGTCCTCAAATTTCTAGCACTGCAGTAGCTTAAAACTTCAGTCAGCCATTTAGAAATAGAATTTAGGTGTTCAAATAATAATAATAATAATAATAATAATAATAATGGCAAAGTTACCAAAGGAATACAAACACACAAAAATTAGAGCTCTAGGTGTGATCAATTTTTATGTCTCACTGTCTGCAGTGCTAAAAATGTGGGGACTGAAGGAAAATTTCATTGGGGGCAGAATTCTTACCTGAAAAATCAATACTCTCATTTGCCCCTCCCATCTGCACCCCTATATAATCCTACTAATTTTACATACATGAATTCCATAAGCCAAAATGCAGAAGTGTCAGTGAACATGCGTCTACACTGTAGAAATTATGTAATTTGACACCACTTTAAGCGCTGTAGCACCATCCTATGGAATCCTGGGATTTGTAGTTTTACAAGGTCTTTAACCTCCTCTGACAAAGAGTACTAGTGCCTCACAAAACTACAAATCTCAGGATCCTGTAGGACTGAGCCATAGCAGTTAAAGTGGTATTAAACTGCAGTATTTCTACAGTGTAGACACACCCTGGATATTTGCTTGTCTTGCTTGTTGCTTGACTACTCATGAACTTCTAAAGTCATAATTCATTGACTTTTGGAGGAATGGGTATTTCATCTTGGTTTCTGGAGCTAGGAAAGACCAAACATTTTACAGATGTAAATCAGATGCAAAACTGTGGTTGTCCAGATGCTGGACTGTAACTGTCATAATCCCATCTCATTGGCTATGCTGGCTAAAGCTAACAGGAGCTGCAATCCAACAACATCTAGAGAGCTTCAGTTAACCACCCCAACTTAACCAGACAGAAAATATTTTGGTACATAAGAAAATTTGCAACCATCTTGCCAATATTAGTGTCTGCCTATTCATACACATCAGGTACCCACCAATTATACTTGTTAAGCAGGAAATCATTGTGGTTGTTGGCTCTGCTACAGCCATTGTTTGCTTTTCTGTATGAGTGTGTGAGTGCATGTGTGTGTTTGTAGAAAGTTAAAAGGCCATACGGTAGCACTGTCTGCCTTGGTTACGCAAAGAACTTTCAAAACTGAGAGAGTAACTTTGTCAGCTGGGAGTTTTATTCATAGTTTGCTAGAAGCCACATTAAATAGCAACATCAGTCCGCATTTCAGCTCCACAGCAGTGCTCTTATTTCGAAGGATGTGCAGATGGGTGATTCCCTGTGTGCTCGCTTTAATGGCCATGCTTCCAAAGACACTAATATTGTAAGACATCTCTCTCCAGAGTGTTGTTGATGCTGTAGTAAAAATGAAATTTATGTGCTGCTCCCCCTCCCTCTGGCCCATTCAGGTACCCTGAGAAAGGGTGCTCTGTTCAGAAGGCCACTTTCTGAAGCCAACACACACAAGAGACCCCATCAGAGAGAACCCAAGTTATACTACTTGCTGAGCCAAATACATAAACAGCAACAGCCCCAAACAGTTAGAAATATTTATACATATTGTCTTTGCATTTGAAGCTCTCTTATCAGTGGAGCTTAACAGGATATTGTGAAATGATTCTCACTGCTCATTTGCACAGAAGGGACTCTGCCACACACATATCCCATAATCTCTTTGCTTTTTCCTGTAGCTGACTTTTCACTTTCAGGATATCTGCAGTATTGTGTTGTTGTTTTTAAGAAACAACATATTTAGCCTATGAACCTATAAAGATAAACATAATCTTCGAGGCACATGTTCATCACACCTTTAAGAAGGCCAGAAACAGTGACTGGTATCTGTTGAGCAGTTATGAACAACTGGTCAATATTTCTGCTTGTGACAATGGCATTATTAATTGCAAATGCCTCTCTCACACACACACACACACCCAAGCCTACCTTAACAGCCAGCAACCAAACCAAGTGATGGAGGTCTGTTCTGTTGGCAGTTGGACACTGCAGGATGATATTTCCAGTCCTCTTCCCATCAGCAAGCTGTAGTACAATGAGTTATAATGGGGTCCCATTTCTGAATTTGGCCACAGTACACTGGCAGGAGGGGCCAGAAACATCATCCTGCCCTGATCACCTCAAAACAAGCCTCCTTTGTTTGTTGTGTTAAGGTAGTTTTGCAGACCTTGATCAAGAGACAACACATAGTTACACATTTGTATCTATGTCTTTGATGCAGCAACTTAGCTAGGATTATCAAATATAAAAAATTCTCATATATGTACAACAGACTTATAAGATATATCACATCTGTATGAGGCCTATGAATTTAGTGTTGTTAGATTATTATATTGTGGTGCCAGCTGCTTTGGGGAAGACAGAATAGTTACAGTTCTTCTTCCACCCACAAATTTCATACTGAAAGATAGACCAGTACATTTTATTATCTGAAAGTACATCTGCACTACACAGCTATAACAGTTTGATACCATTTTAACTGCCATGGCTTCATCCTACAGAATCTTGAGATCTGCAGTTTGGTGAAGTAATTAGAATATTTTGATAGAGATCTCTTGTTCTGGGGAGTGCACCAGCAGAGAATACAAAGTAATTCGCCAGACTACAAATCCCAGGATTCCATAGGATGGAGCCAGGGTAGTTGAAATGATATCACTCTGTTTATATTTTGAATCAACCATTAGATATCAGAAAATGCATGGCTCTATCATCTTTGGGGAATATGAGGATGAGGAATCAGTAGTAATTGTGACAGAATTTTGTTCTTCTACCATGACTATTAGTGATGTTCAAATGAAAGTCCACAAATATATCTAACATGTAGAGTGGGAAGAAAGAGTGGAGGCTACCCACGATGTACGTTTACCCTCTACCACTACATTTTTTTAAAGGAAGCCTTTATAGATACAACTGTACACTCTCCTCCTCTAAGATCTCATTCACATAGAGAACCTACATGTGCATGCATATAAACACCCAGTTTTTTTCCAGACATTCCACTAACTATGCAGATATCAGATGATGGAGATAGTGATTGGGTAGGCAAACCAAGAGATATGGTCCTATGATCCTTTACAAGTACTGTGTGTTCATGTTAGGGATGTTCATTGGAGCATCCATTTGTGTTTGTGTGTGTGTGCGTACTCACTCATGCACGCACACATGTATGTGCATCCTGTTTGTAGGTCTATTGAGAATAAATCCATAGAATCAACTGTTCAGTGGTGAGTTAACACTTAGGTAAATTCCACTAATTCAAAAGGTCTGCTTTAGTCAATACTGCCAATAGGATTCAGACCATATTGTGATATAGCAGGGGACAGGGATGAGTGTGCAGTTCTTTCCAATTTGCTTTTTCACAGATTTATCTGTCTGGGCCCATGACATTAAATGCTCAACTCTTCAAAGTCTGGATTGGAATCTCAATATTTATTCACCCATTTTAGTGCTGGCTGAGGATTGCTACCTTTATTTTCTAGGAAACACCTCATCTTTAACACATATTGGGCTGACAGGTACAATATGGTTCTTTCCATGGTGGAAATAGATATTCCTATTGATTGGCAAGTGCAAATGTGGGGGGAAATTGTTTCCGTCTGTTTTGAAGAACTTACCAAAAATTCTTGACTTTCTTCATATTTGTAACAAAGAGAACTTGCATATGAACATGACTCTGAAAACCAGGATTCGAATCCCTGCTTGGTCATGGAAAGCCACTGGACGACCTGGGGGAAGTCACAAGCTATCAGTCTTAGAAAAACCCATGATAGATTTGCTTTAGGATTTATGTAAGTCAGAAATGACTTCAAGGCACATAACAACAACAACAACAACAACAACAACAACAACATGTATAGGGAAATGGGCCTAAATACCCTAATGGCACCATATCCCATCTGATCTTAAACGCTAAGCAGGATTAGCCCTGGTTAGTACTTGGATGGAAGACTGCCAGCGAATAGCAAGTGCTGTAAGCTATATTTCAGAGGAAGGAACTGGCAAAACCACTTCTGAGTATTCCTTGCTAAGAAAACCCTATAAAATTCATTGAGTCACCATCAGTGTATGTAGGGGGGGGGGACATGCCTTCAAACACTAATTTCACAAGTAATTTTGGATTGCAGACATCATCACCACCAACCTGAACTCAGACCAAAGAGTATATTGACAGCCAGTGCAGTTCCTTTAAACCTATGTGCCAATGTGATGTGAAGTCAATTGTACTAGCATCCTTAAAATATGTGTCACTTCAGTGTGTTTTTGTGCTTTTCTGAGTCCCTATAGACCATCCAAAATTTCCCCCAAATATTTTTCAGTTTTTTATTTGAAAATCACCAGTGGGTTAATTGCTGATCTTTTAGGCATCCTGGAGGAAGTGCTTAGTGACTTATATTCCCACCCACCCCCAAAATAGGAAAAAGTCCCCCCCCACTCTAGAAATGGAAACTAAAATGACCTTTGGTCACTTCAGGTTGCATTTATGCTTCATTTACTGCTGATTTGGGGGACAATGCACACCTTCAGAGGTGCTGAGGCAAATTGGACCTGCTACATCACAAATTCCTATTCATGCTATTGGAAGACAAACTGAAGTCTCTCCAGAGGATAACCAAAGAGACGTTGTACTTCCTAAGAACCTGGTTATGTTATAGTATTGACCAGCAAGCATGCTGATGTTGAGAAGAAATGAAAAGGTCCATAATTTTGCATTGGCTCATCCCTTTACATGCATTTTTAATAATCCTGCAATTTAGGTTCATGTGTTCTTTTGTGGAACATAAAGGCTCTTTCTGTTAGCAACAGGCCCCAACCCAGCATGTCACTTAAACATATGGTTAGCTTTATAGAAGCAAATAATCTATTGGACTCAATTTGGGACTACTTATGTGTTTAAACTCAGGATTAAATGTCTGCAGAATCAACATCACCATAAGGGGTAAATGAGGTAAAATGTTGCCAGTACATTTTGTTGTTAAAGCTATAAAGAAAAAAACCCAAACTCCAACAACAAAGAGCCTTTAAAAATATTGGGTCCCCCCCACATTCCACTACTGTTATTGTTTTCTGCAAAAGAGAGACAATTCATAGAGATTCATTCTTTTATGTCTGTAGATATGTTGGCTTTCCTGTATGCTGGTTTGAGATATTTGTGAATATCAATTGAGCTATTTGAATTTACCCCCAGTGTTAGTTGAGTCATGTGAGCTCCACAAAACCTTCTCAAACAGAGACTAGGAGAGGCCATTTCAAAAGATATTGGGCTCTGATTCAAGTAGTGCATTACTTGACTGCTATCCATGTCTTGTACCCACTAGGGATGGAAATCTTTACTTCTTCCTTACATGCAACAACAACTTCCCTTCCCCCCAAAAAAGAAATGAAACAAAGGTTTTCTTCCTGTTGGATGATGTTACAAAAATGTCATGTTTATTTTTCTTCTCTTCCCCCATTCCTTTTGGCATTCAGGATTTTGTGTTTGTTTGTTTGTTTTGCAAAAATTGGATTTACATAAAAATCAGACACCTATAGATATAAGTCCACTTATGAAGATGTAAATTCCTTATTGAATTCTGGCCACTGTTCTAGCACAAAGAGTTTTGCACTTGTGACTGTTTCATATTCACAACCCCTATGTAGCCTCGAGTTTAGTAGCTACATAGGGACTGTGAAAGTCTACCAATCCACACTTAATGGTCAGCAGACACTGTGATCCATGGATTATGTTCCTTAATCTACCAGAAAGCAGGTCAGTGACGGTCTCGCTCACATACACACCCTTGTATGAATGATCTCCAGTATGAGGGGAATTGCAATGGAAATCCTGCTTTTGCCTATTGCATCAGAGATCATTCACAGAAGGGGTGAGACTGTCATTTACCTGCTTTCTGATCAACAGGTGAATAGATCTGATCTCTCACAGTGGCTGCTGTACAGTAAGTGGGCGGATTGCAATTGGAGTCACTGAATAACACCATAGCTATGCTGCTCATGTGTTTGTTAACTTTCCAACAGGATTCCAACCAATGTTTTTACTCAGAAAATATTTCATGTTGCATAAAATACAATGGGGGTTTGTTCCAGAAAATTGGATTTGCACAAGTGCCATGGTGATGTCTTGTTCAGTATATATAAAATTGTAACCTGGACTTGTTAATTGGTGTCAAGTTGACTTCAGCTTAGGGCAGGGGTAGGAAACTTTTCCACTTTAAGGGCCAAGGGACTTCAGCTCCCAGAAGCCTCAGCCATGTTGGCCAATAGTCCCATGTTGGCCAATAGCTCCTGGGATTCTGGGAGCTGAAGTCCCTCGGCCCTTAAAGGGGAAAGGTTGCATACCCCTGGCTTAGGGTGACACCATGAATGAGTGACCTCCTAGTCATCACCACCCTACTTAAGCCTTTCAGACTTACAGCTGGGGCTTCCTTGATTGAGTCTATCCATCAGGAATGTTATCTTCCTTTTTTCCTACTGCTTTCTGCTTTATCAAGCATTATTGTCTTTTCCAGAGAGTCATGTCTTCTCATGATATGTCCAAAGTACAACAGCCTCAGTTTATTCATCTTGGCTTTTAGAGAGTTAAGTCTTGACTTGCTCTATGACCCATTTATTTGTCTTTTAGCAGTCCACGGTATCCGCACAACTATTACCCAGCATCTACATCAAATGAGTTTATTTTCTTCCTATCAGCTTTCTTCACTATCAGCCTTCACAACCATGCATAGAAATGGGAAATACCATTGGCATGAACAATCTTAGCTTTAATATTCAATGACATTTCTTTACAGTTCAAGAACTTGTGTAGTTCCTTCATAGTTGCCCTTCCAAGTCCTAGTCATCTGATTTCTTGACCAAACGTTTGGTTCTGATTAATGACTGAACCAAGGTATGAAAAATCTTGAATTACTTCTTTGTCTTCACCATCTACTCTAGCTACTTTACTTTAAATTTATGTAAATCATTTGAGGCCATTATATTTGTTTTCTTAATGTTCAACTATAAACCTTCCTTTGCACTTTCTTCTTTGACTTTCTACAGTAATTATTCCAAGTCTTTGCTATTTTCTGCTAGCAGTATGGTGTCATCTGCATATCTTAAATTGTTGAGGTTCCTTCCATCAATTCTTATGCCTCTATTCTCTGAATCTAGTCCTGCTTTAGGTATATGTTCAGCATACAGTTTAAACAGGTAAAGTGATAAAATGTAGACTTGCCTGATCCCCTTGCTAACTGGAAAGCATTCTATTTCTCCATATAATATCCTAAAAGTAGCCTCTTCTCCTGGTCTTACAGCATCATAAATGTTTGAATTCACATTTATAGTCATTGCATCAGTGTAACCAGTGCAACAAGCACATGTATTGCCAAAAAAAAAAAAAAATCTTAGAAATCAAACAGTGCTACAACATAGGAATATCCAATGCACTAGGGAACAGAGCAATGAGTGAAGAAGTATCCAACCACTGAATGAGCTATTGGGATACAGAAAAGGACAACTGTGAGTAGTATCGTGACTAATGACACAACTGGACTCAAGCCGAAAGGACATTCTAATGCTGATGTGCTCAGAGATTAAAGAAAAGGTCAAAATTGCAAAAGACATATTTTAGGAATATGGAATGTGTGTGCCACAACATTTGATTGTCCTGATGCATAACCTGTACTCAGGGCAAGTGGCTATCAGCAGGACAAAATACAGAGAAGTGGAATGGAAACTCTATTCCTATGAATAATTCATATTTGAATACCGTATACACAGGGTGTGCTTCTTTTCTGAAAGGTGATGCACTGGATGTCCTACCATTCAAAACAGATTCCATATCATTTTATCTTAAGATATGTGCAAGCAGCCAGTTATATTTACTCAATAGTCAGAAACAACAGGAGTTCATCCATTTTTGACTTCCCCACTATCCTTTTATGCTAATTTTTATGACTGGATTTATCTAACAAGTGCAACAAGGTGTGTACAGCTGACACAACAAAAGCACATGACATCTTTATGAGGCAACAAAGAATATGCACTTGGGCAAGAAAAATAATCAAAGGAGGCAAGCTGATCAGCCTTAACAGGACAAAGTCACCATCTGGAATATAATCAAGCCAGGGCAAGTTGCTTTAAAGTGTATGCACAAGTTGAGAAAGTTATCAGCTGGCCATTGGGCATTTAGAGCCAGTGTGGTATAGTGGTCTGGGTGTGAGACTAAGACTAAGAAGTACAGTCGTCCCTCCTATTTCACGGACTTCCCTTCCATACTCTTGAATTTCTGCGGGCAGGAAGCCAGGAATGGGGCTTGAATATTTGCAATTTTTTTTTTCATTTTTGCTGGGGGGTCCAGAACAGATCCCCTGCAAAAATGGAGGGATGGCTGTATCTAATCATATTCAGCAATGAAAGCTTGTTGGGTCACCTTTGTCAAATCATACTCTCTCAAACTAAGAAGAAAATAATGGCAAATCTCTGAGGAAATTGTACCACAAAAATCCTATAAGCTGAGTTGACCTAAAGGCACATAATAGCAACAAACTGATATCTATTCCCTGGCTGATGATCACCAGATATTTTATAGTTGTCATGTCCCATTGTAGGAACCAAGTATAATGATGGCTAATTAGAACTGCAGGAGCTAAGCTGAGCAGTAGAGAACAGGGGATCTTGGAGGTGTCTATAGGATCACCATGAGTCAAAGTAGATTGAAGGGCAGTTAACAACAACAAAATTTAAATTACATCACTATCTACATTATAAACATCTGCACTGACCCTAGGAAGCTGTAAGATATTGA